>JAFLJL010019148.1:0-29018 GCA_018398815.1 Conus ventricosus
GATCCACCAGGAGCACCAAGGTCTGTCTCACCTCTGGAGACGTCTCTAGTCTGGAGAAGTAGCTGACGTCTCTCCGTTCCCTGGTCAGATGGAGACAACTCAGAGTGTGTCTGCCTTGCCGGGTCCCAGGAGTCATACAGTGTACAGTCCCCTTTCTCACACAGTCAGCGTCAGACAGCCACTCCCGGAGACTGCTCTCACCTTGGTAGCATCCGACACTGCTCCTCATCACCGTCTCCACGTTTGTCTTCAGCAATCGCTGGTCACACAGTTCAGTGGACTGGGGTATTATTCCACTGACATATCCCTGTCACACAGTTCAGTGGACTGGGGTATTATTCCACTGACATATCCCTGTCACACAGTTCAGTGGACTGGGGTATTATTCCACTGACATATCCCTGTCATAGAGTTCAGTGGACTGGGGTATTATTCCACTGACATATCCCTGTCATAGAGTTCAGTGGACTGGGGTATTATTCCACTGACATATCGCTGTCACACAGTTCAGAGGACTGGAGTATTATTCCACTGACATGTCACTGTCACACAGTTCAGTGGACTGGCATGTTATTCAGTGACATGTCACTGTCACACAGTTCAGTGGACGGGGATGTTGTTCACTGACATGTCACTGTCACACAGTTCAGGGGACTGGGATGTTGTTCAATGACATGTCACTGTCACACAGTTCAGAGGACTGGGATGTTGTTCCACTGACATGTCACTGTCACACAGTTCAGAGGACTGGGATGTTGTTCAATGACATGTCACTGTCACACAGTTCAGTGGACTGGGGTAATATTCCACTGACATGTCACTGTGACACAGTTCAGTGGACTGGGGTATTATACCACTGACATGTCACTGTCACACAGTTCAGTGGACTGGAGTATTATTCCACTGACATGTCACTGTCACAAAGTTCAGTGGACTGGGGTATTATTCCACTGACATGTCACTGTCGCACAGTTCAGTGGACTGGGGTATTATTCCACTGACATGTCACTGTCGCACAGTTCAGTGGACTGGGGTATTATTCCACTGACATGTCACTGTCACACAGTTCAGAGGATTGGGATGTTATTCAGTGACATGTCACTGTCGGACAGTTCAGTGGACTGGGGCATTATTCCACTGACATGTCACTGTCACACAGTTCAGTGGACTGGGGTATTATTCCACTGACATGTCACTGTCACACAGTTCAGAGGATTGGGATGTTATTCAGTGACATGTCACTGTCACACAGTTCAGTGGACTGGGATACTATTCCACTGACATGTCACTGTCACAAAGTTCAGTGGACTGGGGTATTATTCCACTGACATGTCACTGTCACACAGTTCAGAGGATTGGGATGTTATTCAGTGACATGTCACTGTCACACAGTTAAGTGGACTGGGATATTATTCCACTGACATGTCACTGTCACACAGTTCAGTGGCCTGGGGTATTATTCCACTGACATGTCACTGGCACACAGTTCAGTGGACTGGGGTATTATTTCACTGACATGTCACTGTCACACAGTTCAGAGGATTGGGAGGTTATTCAGTGACATGTCACTGTCGGACAGTTCAGTGGACTGGGGTATTATTCCACTGACATGTCACTGTCACACAGTTCAGTGGACTGGGGTATTATTTCACTGACATGTCACTGTCACACAGTTCAGAGGATTGGGAGGTTATTCAGTGACATGTCACTGTCGGACAGTTTAGTGGACTGGGGTATTATTCCACTGACATGTCACTGTCACACAGTTCAGTGGACTGGGGTATTATTCCACTGACATGTCACTGTCACACAGTTCAGAGGATTGGGAGGTTATTCAGTGACATGTCACTGTCGGACAGTTCAGTGGACTGGGGTATTATTCCACTGACATGTCACTGTCACACAGTTCAGTGGACTGGGGTATTATTCCACTGACATGTCACTGTCACACAGTTCAGAGGATTGGGATGTTATTCAGTGACATGTCACTGTCACACAGTTCAGTGGACTGGGGTATTATTCCACTGACATGTCACTGTCACACAGTTCAGTGGACTGGAGTATTATTCCACTGACATGTCACTGTCACACAGTTCAGAGGATTGGCATGTTATTCAGTGACATGTCACTGTCACACAGTTCAGTGGACTGGGGTATTATTCCACTGACATGTCACTGTCACACAGTTCAGTGGACTGGGGTATTATTCCACTGACATGTCACTGTCACACAGTTCAGTGGACTGGGATGTTATTCAGTGACATGTCACTGTCACACAGTTTAGTGGACTGGGATGTAGAGAATGTAAATATCTTCGTTCAAGACCACCCTATCTTATTTTGCACGAAAACCCCCCTTTTCACATACAAATCACGTCCATCTCATGCCAATTTTGGCCAAAATTAACACCTGTTTTCCAAAAAATTAACACGCAAAAACAGTAAAAATTGACGTAATTAGTACATTAAAATGGGGGCTTTCGTGCAAAATAAGATTTGGTGATCGTGAACAAAGATATTTACATTCTCTCCAGGGACATAAAAATTAAAGGTTTACAGCATGCTCTTCTACTTCCAGCACTATTAATAAATTAGAACAAACAACCGGCTTTTAATCTTGATTAGTTATTTTTACATCCAATGAATTTATAGGCCCCTCAATTAATTCTTTAAATTGACTGTTTCCGTCAAACCTATAAAATTGATAATCGCAAAACCCTGCCTTAATTGACGGCAGTGCTCGTAGAACTGTAGATGGATAGCCATCAAACAAATTAGTATTTGTTTTTAATTCATTTAAATGGACATACAACATTGGGTTCATGAGAAAATCGACTGGTCTACTGCCTACATACTCATAAAGACCGCTTTTTAAGTGCATATGTGTTTTAATATGATATGTTTCACCACTATCATAAAAGCCTAAAATTCGAGCAAGGCTTCTAGGAAAAACGTACTCCCTTTTTTCTTTAAGTTCTGGAAAATTCATAGTAATTATAAGATTTGCCTCATTAATTTTTAACTTGATGCCAAATTCACTAAATACTTCTCTTAAAGAACAAAAGTTATAGTAGCCATCAGGTATTTTTAAATGTTTTAATAGATCGCCTTGTTCGTTCTTAACATCCACCCAGTTATTCTTAGCTCTTTCAAATATGTTAATCCATTTTACTTTAAAACCAATTTCTCTAAGGGCAATTCTACAACTCTTGCGCCAATTGTCAATTGGGTACGTTAAGAACACACGCTTGTTTTGTTGGGTTATATAGATGTACATCTTTTTTATAACTATTTTATAAACTATTTAAAAAATGGAACCTTTTAAATATAACGAAAGTGCCACTTACAATGTAGGAGCGTTTTATAACCCCAAATCTTTGGACTTCAGTTTACTAACCATTGCAGTAGACGACTTATATGGCTTTCAAGTTAGACTTGTAAACCCACTAACTAAATATTTAAATCCGCCAATAAATAGTGATAGAGTGCCATCAGCATGGTCATCTCACCCTATGACGTTTTACCAGAATCAGTTAAATTTTGCCATTTACTGCACAACCACTGGCTGTGGGGTTTCATATGCAAACCATTTAAACCACCCCAATCTTTTAGTAAGGTCAGTATATAACTTTCATGTTTATTACCAGTACAGTCGAATACTAACTGAACTACAAGTGCCCCTTCCAAGCGACAACGCATTTAATCCATTTAAAAGCCCAATGGACAATAATGCATATGAAAGAATCTGCAACGAATTTAACATTAATCCTTCAACTGACTTTAGACAAAAGTTAGACCACAATCATGGGTTAGGCACATTGTATTTGTGGGGTGCAAAAAGAGAATATAATTATGACTACTGGCCTGGCCACACCTCTTTTCAACCAGCCAAATAAGTTCGATTAGGGTCAATTGAACAAAAACACCCTAATGCTTGGGCAACATTTATCTTAGATGAAAGTGAAGGTCTAACAATGCGAGGAGTGCAAAGACTCAATGACTCCATACGGACATACGTTTGGTGCCTATTAGGAGCGCAAGCACAGACTAAGTCTAGCATAGTTGATCAGTCTTCAGGCTTTGATGCCAGAAAACAATTTCTAGCCAATTTAGAAGATGCTATTATCTCTGCTGTTGATTTGCCTGCCAGCATACAAAGGTATCAAGACGTTCTTGCACATGCTAGGTCAAAGGTTGACTTTGTTGTGGGTCATGGATTATACATGCTGCCTTCTGATCTTAGACTACAGATTGGCATGAGACAGAATTATAATAATGAAATCCTCATAGCTGGAGACGACCAAAACTTAGGGCACAATCAAGGCTTAAACACAAGGCCTGCCCCATCCATTTTAAAAAAAGTACCTAGCCCTGAAGAAAGCGATCCAGTTATAAGCGCCCCACAGCCAGAAAGCAGCCCAGAAAGCACGCCACCTGTTAATGTACCTCACACTGACAGTCATACTAGCGAAAAGACAGCCCTTGTTGTATTTTTAACTTTTACTGGATTAACCATACTTTATGAAGAAATGTTGACTGCTGTACCTTTTCCGTATAACTTGAAAATATAAAGGTAAAGAAAAAAGGTACCTTTTGGAGAAGTCTTCAACGTTTCGTGCTGTAAGCACTTGGTCACGAAGTGAAGTGTTGAGGTTGTAGGGGAAGCTGGCAGGTTTCTTGTGACCACAGTTCAGCCAAAAAGGTAGGGGAGGGGGTGGGAAAAAGGTGAACGCCTTGGCACTTTGAGTCCTTACAGACTCAATGTCAGGGAATAAACTTGTTTCTCTCAAGCTGCAACCCCCCCCTTCCCCCCCCCTCCTGCTCCCCCCCCTGCTCCCCCCTCCTGCTCCCCCCCATGTTCTATACCATGTTTTCCTTACCACCACCCCCTCCCCTTTCTCTGAAAACCACCACCCAGATGATCCTCTCCCTCCCACCTCCCCCCCTCCTTGTCCCACCCCTTTTGTTGACCATATAAATACAGTTCACCTTTTCCCCCACCCCCTCCCCTACCTTTTTGGCTGAACTGTGGTCACAAGAAACCTGCCAGCTTCCCCTACAACCTCAACACTTCACTTCGTGACCAAGTGCTTACAGCACGAAACGTTGAAGACTTCTCCAAAAGGTACCTTTTTTCTTTACCTTTATATTTTCAAGTTTAACCATACTTTATTTCACTAAAAATTAATCCAGCAGCTAGCACTCCTAACGCCCACAGATGATCAGCCATATAACCAGCAACTTTGCCTATAGTAGACAAAACCCAACTAACAACACTGCCTATTATGCCAGGCAGAGCATCAAGCGCTTTGGCTGCTAACTTCTTTAATAAGTTTGCTAGGTGATGTAATTGTTTTCTAATCCAACTTTTACCAGGCTGAGGCGTTGGAGGCGCTACTGGCCCTGTTGGCGCACTGCCAGTTAAAGCATAAACAAGTGTAGAGATAGCAAACCCAACAGCTGTTAATATGCTAACTATTGTAATCCCTTGTTCTCTGAACAGTGTCCTTATTCTTTCAGCTAGCGTAGTGTTTTCATAAAGTATTCTGTTTATAGTTTCTCTTATTCTGCTTGTTTGTGATGCTAGCTGCGCTCTGTTAGTAGACAGCGCTTCTAACCTAGCTGCCTTTTCTATCATTAAATCCTGTATTTTCTGCTGTATTCTAGCCTTTTCTTCTTGCCCTAAATTGTTATCATCTGCATCAGCGAGTTTATTTTTTTCTTCTTCTATCTCTCTCTCTATCTCACAAAGTTTTCCTAGATTGAGCGCTAGTTCCTCCCTTACAGTTGTAAGAGCATTCTTAATACCCTCAAGTTCGCGCCTAAGCTTATCGTTTTCACTCCTAAGAGCCTCAATTTCACCAGTGGGTTCAGAATCGTCAATTGTTTCTAATGTTTTTCTGACTGTCTCCTCACTTAAACTCGTTTCAATTTCTGCTATTAGTTCATCTGCTTCTTGAGTTAAATCTTGAAGAGGAATGTTTTGTATTTTAGATTGTGTTGGCAACTCTTGCCCAAAGTTTTGTAAAAAAAACTAACGGCTTCGGCTCTAAGCTCTTAAAGGTTTAATTGTTCTGCCTTAGCAATAGGGAGTTTTCACCTTATTGTGCTTAGTTTTAAAAACTTGTTTGGGTTTTGCGTTGAAGTAACTTTTACGCGGTCTCCTGCACCAGTTCTTATATACAAATGCCCACCATCTTCCTCAAAAACGTTAGGATCAACTACTTCTGGTAGCTCTCGTCCTATGCTTTTATAGAATGATTGAATTCGCTGTCGCAATAGTTCTTGACGGGCTTTAGGGAGTGAAGAACCTACTCCTTCAAGCTCTTGACGAGCTTTAAGGAGTGAAGAACCTTCTCCTTTAGGCCTTTTACGCAATGGGCCTGCTGCTTCTTCAAGCTCTTCTTGCAATGAGGGACCTAGTTCTTCATCTTCTTCTCCACCAACAGGATCAATCGGGTCAAAATCTTCATCCATATTTTTTATTTATATTCTTTTTTGTTTTATAAAAAATGAACTCATATGGTTGTGACCTCGATCCATACAGAAAAGAGAAGGAACCCCATGGTGTAAAAGGTACAAGGCAGACTGTAATTAGTGTAAATACCCCATCAACAGTTCAACCCAGACAGGGGGCCGGATAGCTCAGTTGGTAGAGCGCCGGACTCGTGATCCTGGGGTTGCGGGTTCGAATTTCGGTATAGGGGGATTTTTCCCTCGGAGTTAACATTGGTTCTGACTCCATTCCCCATATAGTCCGAATGAGACTATAAACCGAGGTTCCGTGTGTGAACGCACGCATAACATCTTGCACACACGTAAAATCCCATCACCAACTTTCGGAAGAGAAGGCCAGTTTGGCCGTTGGTATGGATGACACGTGACACATAGCATGCACCTTCCCCGAAGATGGAGTATGGCTGCCTTAATGGCGGGATAAAAAAGGGTCATACACACAAAACTCCACTGCCTGGCTATACAGGAAGTGTCCGCAGGAGTATCAGCCTGCGTACGCAGAAAGAAAGAAAGAAAAAAAAAGTTCAACCCGGACAAGCTTTAATAGTCAAGTTCCCTGATCTTGGCGCTGACGATGTTATAATGCCAGGCACTGCTAAACTATCATTTAAATAGATATTACATCGAAAGATCCTAATGCTACTGTTGTTGCTAATTTGGGCAGGGCAATCGTTAAACGTATAGCAAATCAAACTGGAGGGCAGAGAAGTTTTTGTACTAAACGAGGCAGACATTTTTGCCCTCTATTCTGACCTATGGCTGCCTAAAAAAGAAAGAAAAGAGAAAGTTTATCAGGGAATACAAAGTCCAAACGGTCTCAAGCACAGGCTTAAAGCGGAGGATGCAAAGGACGATGTTAAAGATGAGGCAGTAGCAGAAGCATTTGGCAACAGATTCTGCATCCCTCTAGATTTTGAACTGTTAAAGACGCATATGCCATATTACCAAGGCGCACTAAAAGAAAAACTTACTTATGCGCTGACATTTAATCCTAGCGATTCTGTTGTTCTGTCTGAAGACCCTTTAGCTGAATACACAGTCAGCGACATTTCTCTTGAGTTTGATGTTGTTACTAACCCCGAACTGGCCAGAACAATCTTAACCCAGTATAAAAATAAAAATGGGGAGTTTGTATTATACTCCCTGTTTGGCTAGTATACTTACCATGTCAGACCATAGCATTCCACGACAGTTAGTTAGCTCTGCAGGCCGAGATTTTTTGTGGCTAATGCAGTAATAAGACCATCACGTGACGTCCACACTACTTCCGCCAGGGAAGAAACCGGTGTAAACTTCCTGTTTCGCATTCAACGAGGCCTATGCGCAAGGTAACCCCGAGAACCATAGCGCTAGCGGGAAGGTAGGGTGGGCATTAGAGTCTGACATGGTAAGTATACTAGCCAAACAGGGAGTATAATACAAACTCCCCATTTTGGCGTCATATACTTTACCATGTCAGACCATAGCAGAATTCAAAGGAATCGGAGGAGGGCTTAGTGCCCTAATGGTTCTTGGGGTTAGCAGAGGAATAGATATGGCTGCGTTAGCCGCAAAAGAAGTCCCTAGAACCATCAGCCCTGGTCATGCGGACACCCCTAAAACAAAGGCTTATGAAGGGATTTTTCCGGATGCCAGTAGGCTGCCTCGAGGATGTGGTGCAAGAGGACAGAGCGCTGAATCGCTGTGTAAGTGGCCAGCGCCCTGCCCTCATGGGCCCGGGGAGATAAGACGGGGAGATCCTTATGCGCCTGGGCGTAGCCGATCTGTCCATCTTGGGAGCATCTAGATAGGACTGGGAGGAGCGCCTGGGGCGCGGGTTCCCAGTAGCCCCGAATGGAGCCAGCTGAGAGCCTAACGAAGAAGATAGGAGAGATAGAAACTACCTATCTGAAAATTGGAAGGCCAGATGGAGGAAAAGAGATGAGCCCAGAAGGCCATCTCTCCCCTTGGAAAAGGGCTCACCCTTGTGGGGGATTGGGAATGGAGGGAAGGCGTATGTTATGAGGCCAGACCAGGGAGGGTGAGCGACTCTGGGCCTGAACACTGTTCTCCACTGGGCTGAGGGTTAGCCTGCTGAGGGTCCCTTCACTCTAGTGAGGAGGAGGAACCCCACTATGTGTGTCGCGCAGAGGGTGAATCCCCGCACGGCAACAGTGGAGAGGGGCCTCTATTCGGGGGGAGAGGATGAGGGAGCGAGCCCCCTTCCCCCATCTTCTTTTTTGTTGTTGTTGACACAACAAGGCACCGAAGTGTTGTCCGTGGGCAGGAGAACAAATCGGTGCGAGACTTGAGTTGGAAGCAGGGGAAAGGAGGAAGAGGCTGAGGGAGCGAGCCCCCTTCCCCCACCTTCTTTTTTGTTGTTGTTGACACAACAAGGCACCGAAGTGTTGTCCGTGGGCAGGAGAACAAGTCGGTGCGAGACTTGGAGTTGGAAGCAGGGGAAAGGAGGGAGAGGCTACCGCGGGCAGGAGAACAAGTCGGTGCGAGACCTGGGGTTGGAAGCGGGGGAGGGGAGCCTGCCCGTCGCTCACTGTGCGTCCCGCACTCCCGAGGTATGAGGGTTCTCAAAAGGGGACAGCCCGAGATGGAGGGGGAGTGTAGAGGTTGAACTAGTGCCACTCTCCCTACCCGTCCGCTTGTAAAGACAGGAACACGAACGAGCGTGTATTTAAGATACTGAGCCACAACAGAGCAAGTAAAGAAGGCAAGCA
The DNA here is from genome assembly GCA_018398815.1 of Conus ventricosus. NCBI lineage: Eukaryota > Metazoa > Mollusca > Gastropoda > Neogastropoda > Conidae > Conus > Conus ventricosus. The sequence continues at coordinate 9,227 of JAFLJL010019148.1, forward strand.
CACAAGCAATCTCTACAAAAAGCAAAAGTATAGGCGAGACAGAGCAAAAACCTGTCCTTGTTAGGCAGGAGGCCGAGTTGAATGAGGAACAGGAAGTTTACACCGGTTTCTTCCCTGGCGGAAGTAGTGTGGACATCACGTGATGGTCTTATTACTGCATTAGCCACAAAAAATCTCGGCCTGCAGAGCTAACTAACTGTCGTGGAATGCTATGGTCTGACGTGGTAAAGAAAATGACGCCAAACAGTTATTTATTATGAAAACGTTATACACTCCATTACAGAAAATAGAAACAAGCGAGACACTCTCTGGAACATACATCTAAATCAGTCTCTGAAGTCTTTAAAAGGAATTTTGTTCTTGTTTACTGAAGGAACAACTCCTTTTCAGAGAGAATCAGAAGCGTTTTATAATTCAAAAATTGAGAAGGTTGACTGTGCAATAAATGGCAAGTCTGATCAGTTGTATTCGGGGCGCGGACTTTTACCTCACCAACACTTTGATGAAATAAGAAAGTTGTTCGCTGGAGGTAGGCAAAGAGATCCTGCAGTTGATCGTGTATGTAAAAAACTTCACCTTTATGATGTAAGACTCAAAGACTACTTAATAACCAATGTGGGCTGTGGCTGGATTTTAGATCTACATTTGACAACAGATTGTTTGGAAGTGGAGAAAGGGTAGGGCAAGATGGTATAAAAATAAATATTTACAAGAAAGCAGACGGAAACGCCCCAATAAAAATGCATGTTTTTATGGTTTGTGATGCTCAGTTAAACATTGAAGAAAACAGGTTAAAAGACGTCGCTTATTAAAATGCAGAAGAAATATTCTAATAAAAACAGATGGATAGTTTGAAGTTTCTGCCAAAAGATCCGCACTGTTCTCTTATCTGCGGGATTACTGGGTGTGGGAAAACTGTCTTCGTACTTGATTTGTTTACAAACAATATATAGGTTTCATTACGAGCACATTGTTATATTCTGCACAACCATTAAGCACAACAAGTCTTACAAAGAAAGGAAGTTTATTTGGACAGACGATAATATATTTCTAGTTGATCCTAGCGACAAACTGAGCGACTGTTTAGAACATTACTATAGACTATTTGAGGGAACTGAAACACTGTTTATTATTGATGACTGTTCGGCTGAACGAGACATTGTTAAAAAAAGAAAAGCTCTGTCAAAGCTAGCCTTTAGCGGCCGCCACGCCTTAGTTTCTGTGTGGCTCTTAACTCAAAAATACAATGCTGTCTTAAAAGACTTTCGATCGCAGTTAAAAATCGGTTTGTATTATTTTACACTAAGGACAAAGATAAGTTTTGAAGAATGTTTAAGTGAAAATTATATAATAAGGGACAAAGATGAGCTAAAAAAAAAAAGAGCAGTTAGAAAAATCTAAGCATGCTAAGCTATGCTTACGGACTGACCCCCCAGTTCAATACGTTTGTTTATTTATAATTTGTTTATTATTGATTGCTTATAAACAATTTGTTTATTAAAATTTTTTATATATAAAAAGAATGTCTGAGGGACCAGAATCAAAAGCGCAGCTAGGTCCTAAATGCGTTGCAGTAGAGCTAAAAGACCTAGCAGACACAACTGAGTTTGATCTAATAGGAGTGCCAGGAAATGTTTATGGATTTGAGTACACAGATGACGGGGTTTACAAACGAACAGAAATTGAAGACAAAAAACGACAGCAATATCCTACCCTAGAAGAGATAAGAAAATTTTAGGGCAAACGATTTTGGCAAACATGAATACAAACTTCATAAAAGAGAGACTGCTTGGGCGTTGCTTCCTGAAATTGCTTGGAATTTAAAGTTTGAACTATGAAGCCCCAATGTATACTTTGATAAGAAAAACAATTTTAGAAAAGCCTTAAATGAAGGGCCCATTCTTGTTAGCCTTGTCCCGGGAACACAACAGAAAAAGCAGATTGAAATAACTAAGCGGGTTCTGAATATATGCTACAGAGAAAGAAGTCCTTAGCTGAAGTGGGGGGTGACACCGTCGGCTTAGAATTTACCCCAACGCTACAGTCACTACCTAGGCAAATGACGATGATTTTTTGCTTATTTATTACTCCGAGGAGGGCGATCCTAGTTTGCCAGAACATACGTTAATCAGAGGTATACAAATAAAGGCTGAAAACTTGGATGCTCCTCTTAAGTTCGTTATTGCAATTACTAAAAACGGAGACAAAATAAACCACCTTGTATCATCTGACAAGGTTACTGTGATGGTTAACAAAGACAAACTAACAGTACTCGACTTTATTTTCATTAAGTATGTTGATTTTATTGCGTTTTACTCTGTTAATGAAGTGCTGCCAGAAGTATTAATAAGAAGATATGTACAAGATTAATTTTAAAAATAATCTTAATTAAAAAATGGAGGTTCAACAGTTTAGGTTAGAGCAAATACGAACTTCAAAAGGAAATAGAAAGCGACTTGGATAAGTATAGGGTTACTAGAAAGAAATATGCTAAAGCTTTAAATACTCTTTCTTATGTAATTACTGGCTCCTCAGCTGTAGCTAGCGTAATGCTGGGTCTAGTGTTGCTGTTTTAGTTACTGGGGTTGGGGCGCCAGCCTCTTTAGCATTAGGGGGCCTTGGGTTAGGTTTAGGCGCCATGTCTATGATTGTAAGTGCTGTTTTAAAAACATTAACTCCTAAATTACAAAAGCACACTGCCATTGTAGCCCTAGCATCAGCAAAACTTTGTTCATTAAGATTAAGAATAAGCAAATCATTACAAGATGAAAACATTACGGATGAAGAATTTCAGAAGCTTATGGCTGACGGTGAGGATTATAGACGACAAAAAATTGAACTTCAAAAGGAGTGGAGAAAGACTTTTACTTCGCGACAGGTAGACACTGATGCAATTAAACAGAACATTGAAAATCAAACACATGATCAGTTAAACCCAAAATAAGTTAAAAAAATAAGTTTAACAAAAATGGTTTACAGACTTAGTTACCCTAACACCCGCAGGACTGAATGACTGCCTGCACTTCTTTCGCCAGCTCGGTTAATATTGATCGGAACCCCCACTGCTGCTGATTCACTTGCCGCAGACCTACAAGCGGCCTAGCTGATATTGATCGCAGGCCCAGAGCTGTCGTCTGCTATTCAATCGGGTCGAGGCATGCGCACTGAAAAATTTTGTCACGCTTCTTCGAAAAAAACTTTTCTGAAACAATTTAAACCCGAAGAAGAAACTTTCAAAAACATTAACCCGGGAAAACCGTGCAACTTTTTTCAGTGCGCAGTGCTAACCTTGGGAAATACTTAACATGATAAACAAAAGTGCTGATTTTTGTGTGTAACACCCTTTGTGAGTGCGCGTTTCTGTTTTTGTTTCCCCAAAATAAGTAAGTTTGGCTCCTACAGATGATTTTTTCTTCTCCCCCATTTACTTCGCAGTTGATTGTTACTCCCTCCCGCAAGCGTCTGCAGTATTTTTGTGTGTTTCCCGCCGTTTTATCGTTTGTTTTATTCCCCCTTCTCTTTTGATTTTTGCGCAAACAAGGGGAATGGCATTAATATTTTTTAATTTAGTTTTAAATTTGGGTTTTAAAAATGAAGCCCGAAGTATACAGAGCTTATTAATATACGACGAGTTGGTTTGGGGAGGGGGAGGTTGACAGAGAAAGTTAAAGAGTAGGTTTGAAGAAAAATTTAAGACTTTTTGACCCCAAAAATATGCGAAAGTGTATGGAACCCCCAAGTAAAATACCAGATTTTGGGCCCCCCAACCGTTTAAATTTTTTTGCCATTTTAGTTGATAAAAAGGCCCCTGAAGATGTTATCTGACTGTTTCTACCGCCCCGGGGATAGCTATCGCTTTAATAAAAGATCGGGTTTTCTTTGAAAAACATTAAAAAAGGGCTGAATTTTTTTAAAATTAATTTTTTTTTTTATTTATTTTAAAAAAAAGGGCTGTCGAATTTAGAAACGATTTAAAGAATTGTAATGAACATTTGACGAAAAAATGAAGTTTAAACAGAATTTTGTAAATTTTGGGTTTGAAAAGATTAAACAATAAAAAAAGATCATAGTGAATATTTAACGAAGCAACAAGTGGAACATTGATTGTAGTGTTTTCAAAAAGCAAAAATTTTGGTGGGTGTTATTGTAAGAAAAACGGTTTGAAGTGTTCAAGCTTGGGCGAAAAAAAAAGTTTTGGTTTATTTACTTTTTTACATTTTTTTAAAAAAATTACGTAAAAAAATTGTGGCTTTAAAAATGCCCAAATAAATTTGAGGAGGGAAAAAACTAATACGTGAAAAAATTTGGTATGACAAAAAATTTAAGAATAGTTTAGTGAAAACGGGAAAACTTACCCTCAAACTTCGGGAAAGGTGGCAATGCATCTCAAAAATCCCAGAGTTTTTTTCAGATGGAGCCGCCAAAAAAAGTGCTTTTGGCGTTCTGTGTTTAAAAACCCCTGTGAAGAACTGAAAGTCGGGGTTTTCAACAAAACGAAGAAGTAATCAGTTACCCCCCCCCTTAATTTAAGGGCTGACAACTGCTTACACAGTTTAACCATGCAATGAGGGGGCCAGCTAAGGGGGTCTAGTTGGTCTAAAGGGAACCTTAAATCAATTGAACAAAAAAATTTCTATCCTTATTGGCAATTTTACCTCCTTTTCCAAAGAGTTATTTTAAAAAACGGTTTATTAAACAACATAATTCGACAACATGTGTTTATTGGTGTGTTTTAGAAATTTTCATCCTGTCAAAAATCATCAAAAACAGGTTTTCCAATTGGGGAAAAAAATATAACCCAAGAGCTAACTTTGATAAATAACCTTTCCATGAGTTAGAAATATTCCAGTTTGAAGACAAAACAAACCAATCACCGTAAACTAACACATGGTCTGTAGTAGACATCTAGCCCCCCCTAAGGGGATTTCGCCCAATGCCCTACTTTAGGCGATTCACTTAAGAACAGTGGGCTTATACGTTAAAACGGTCAAAGGTCTTTAGTATTAATTAAACAAAAGCGATTATGTTTTTAACATCAAAGGATCGCTAAAAAAGGCTTTGAAAGGGGTTTTGGTCAAATCCCTCTATAAACACATCCATCATAAGAAACGTTGTAAAATTTGTTAGACTGTGAAACCAACTCCTCACCCTAAACCGGGGTCTAAAGTTATTTTTAAAAAGTGCAAAAAAACAGATGACCCGACGGGTTTAGTGACTTTAAAATCGTCTTGCCGCAGTAACGGCCCTCAACACCCGGAAAAAAAAACAACCTTTTTAAACCACCATCAATTGTTTTTATGCGTTTTTGTTGTTATCAGAGGGGCACACAACCCCCCGAGTTTACAGGGGCCCCAAAGCAGCTAGTAGATTTTTAGAGCAATGAAACAACTTCGTACAGTTATTAAGAACGAACCTTTCAGACATTTTTATGACCCTGAAACCAAGAACGTTACTCATCTACAAAACCGGGATTGCGGTTTGGGAGCAAACACCTAACTTTTAAAGATGACAGTAAAGACCACGACAAAATTACGGAAATTCAGAGGGGGCACAAAACCCCGTAATCTTCACTTAAAGTTGATCCTAAGAAATGGAAAGCCTATTTTTTTCATAACTTACGAGCTACGATTCCTTTTATCATGCAGCAGTGATTTTAAATTAAGGGGGTTTACCTGCATTGACAGTCTTCAAAAAGACAATTGTATTTTGACTGTTTATCCTTTTATGCTCTGCCAACATCTAGGGGATTTTTAATAATTTAGGGGATCTCAAAAAGACTTCCCAACAAAAAAAAAAATTTGATCCACTTTAGTGCAAAAAAGGTGTTTACCCCTATGAATACATGAATCGGGGGAAGGTTGACGAAGACTCGCTTTTTCCCAAAAGGCGCTTTCTTTTCGTCTTAGAGAAAAGAATAATGGCTCGAATAGAATACGCACAGAAAGCCTGGACAAATTAACTGTCAAAAATGGGCATTCATGATCAAATTTTTTGGGTACTGTGTTTTTGGAGACGTTTTCGAATTAAAAATTCTCAGCATGAAATATACAGCAGGACTCATCACATTACACTCTGCGCTGGTTTTTCTTGGGATTTTTTCTGAGTCTACAAACTCAAGATTATTAATATCTGTCTACCCACATTTTCAGATAATTGAAGCGGTTTAAGGGGAGGTAATTGCAGGCCTACACCTTACTGCAAAGCCAACAACAAATATTAGACGACTATGACCCCACAAGGGCCACCCAACTATCAATGATTAGACCCCAACAATCTGAGGGAGGGCCATGGCAACCACCCCCACTGAAAACTTTAAAATGAAAAAAGGGACCCATGAAGTTAATACAGTGTAGGATTTTTTCCAGCTTCCCCCGGGATAACCACAGGGCAATTTTGGGAAAGTAACTTAGAATACCGTAAGAACTACACGTTTCCCAAACGATTACCCCTAGCCGCAAAAGTTTTAAAAATATCCCATTGAACCTCCAAAATTTGCCCCTAATTTTGACAAAAAACTAAATATTGGTTACGGGACCCTCAGTTTTATTAAAAACGGACTAAAGCTGACATGTTCAAGAAAAATATCTTGAAAAAGGCCTTTATGAGGCCAAACTCAAGAAGAAATGATTTTGAACCCAAGCCAGACCTTCAAAAAAGACTTCTTTAAACTGAGAACAACAGTTGTTTTGGGAAAACCATGGGAAAAACCCACAAACGTAAAGTTTAAATTGTTAAAAAGAAAAACCAAGCAAATTTTTTGGCCTCTAAACCCCAAAAATCAAGACTTTAAAGATTTAAGCAGCTTGGGTTTGGGAATTTTGAGAAGAAAAGGTTTATTGGGCAGCTGGTGTTTATTGGGTTTACCGTATTAGACGTCTAAATTATTGATGCAGAAATTCTTACATACTTAAAAACCCCGGTACCCGAAGCAAGAGTACTTTACACAGCACGATCTTTTTTTTAGACGCCCTACAGAAACTTTTTCAAAGACTTAAAAGGGGGGCTAAAAGGGGCTTGGGGGTACGACCAGCCTTCCCAAAGCGTCCCTTTTCTTAAAGGTGAACAAGAAAGTGATTGGAAAATGAAGGATGAAAACCAATGGGACAGTTATCAAAGAATATGTTGGTTTTTGTCAAAATGAAAACGTTGAAACCCGACTTCGAAAAAAAGGGAAGGGCATAATAAAGAAATTGCAAAAAAAAATTAACCACGACAACTACAAACAAACTCTTTTGAAACAAAGATTTTATAAACAAATGAAAAATGCGCTCTACTCTTCATCAAATAAACACAACTGCTGTTAACAAGAAACCTAGTCCTAACAATCACAAAAAATTACGCCAATCCTGAGTTTTTTAAAGCTAGGGGATTTTGGGGAACTTTTAAAATTAACTTTAAAAACCCCCTTAAGAACCTAACAAGAAATTACTTAAGAACCCCAATAGTCTTTAAAAAGAACTTATAATTTACTTACACTTTAAATTGTAATTTCTTTGCACTTAACTTAAAAATACTTTTTTTTAACACGTAACTAGTACTTTTAGTTCTTCACTTGTAATTACTGTTCTTAAAAACTATTCCATAGAAATGGGAAAAAGCGGGGGTTGTACTTTTTTTGCAAAACGGGTTTTTCTTCTTTTATGTGGGGGCTGGACTTTGTTTTAGGATGGTTTTAGGATTTGAAAACTAAAACTCCCCCCCCAAACCCAAAGCAGCTCCCAAAACTAATAATCATCTTAAATTTTTTTGGATTGGTTGTTGTTAATTGTGCTGTCGGTTTGGGGTGGGGATGCTGTATTACTATTAACAATTTTGTTTTTGCTGATTTGGTTTTCTTTTCTCATCTGGCCATTCAACAAATCAATGACCACCGCAACAGCCCGGGTTTTAGGTTAGTAAAAACTACCATTGCGGACACTCACTTTTGGTCATTTTACTTTTCCCCGGGATGTCCGCGACGTCCCCTTTTCCCCCACGCTATTTTTTTTTTTTGCGATAAATTTAATATTCAAAATTTAATAGATTAAAAGAATTAATCCCATATGAATGGATAACATCGTCCCAAACTGTAATACATGTCACATGCAAAAGTTCTAGGGATTGTTTTTAAAAACCCGGGTCTTGTATAAGCATATTTAAAATCTTTTTCCCCAACAACCGGTGCCACTTAATACAACTTAGCATATAGTCTAATCATGCTGCCCCCCCTGATCAACCATTTTTTCCCTAACGCGCTTCACCAGCGAGTACTTTTCAACGTCTGATGTAGACAGTTGTTTAATCTTTTTAATACTTATTCAGTGCCCAAATACTGTTTATTTTTCCACACTCAGCCCCAAAAGTATAAACTTCTTTTTGGGGAGGGGCTGCGAGAGCCTGAGGGGATTTTGTTTCTCCTCACATTTAAAAAGTCGTCACAACCCTTTTAAAAAGCAATAAAAAAAAAAAGTAAAATCTTTTTAAAAAAGTAGTTTAACGCTGGTTTAAATTTTCGTGCCACGTTGGGTTAAGTCTATTCAACCTTACAAAAGTTTGTTAGGGTAAAACCCCCAAAATGGAAAATAGAAAATTTTCCAAAAAAGTTGCAAAACCTTATTTTTAGCTTTAACAACAAAAGATTATCTGATTAAAAAGACATAACATCTTTTGTATTAGATTATTTTAATATTTTTTTAGTTAAAAAAAAATGATGAAAAAAAGTATCAATAATTTCCATTCTGCTGTGATTGGCGGTCTTAGTATAGGCCCTTTCGTGTTAGCAAAAAAAATGTTTAAAAAAGAGCCCGGTGACCGGGAGGTTTGACATTTAGACGTTTTAAGGTTTTAGTTTTAAAAACTCGGATTTCGTCAAAAAAACTTCTTTTTGCATAGGGGGTTTTTCCCAAAAAAATAAAAAAAAGAAAGATTTTTCGAAAATTTGATTTTTAAAAATGTCTGGGTTAGTTTGATGGGGGGACATTGTTTCCCCTTTTGGGCCCCCTTTTTGGAACAATTTTAGTTTATAAATTCGGTGATGAAAGAGAAACGTAAAACAAAGGGATAGAAGATTACTAAAGGGAAAAGACGTTTATAGAAAAGGCGAATTTCTCACTTTAAATTTTTTTAAAAAAATTAAGAGAACAGGGACAGCAGAGCACACATTAAAAGAGTTGAGCCGCAATGAAGAGATTTCTTAGTGACGGGAAAGAATTTCTAAAAATCGCCACCCCCCAAAATGTCGATTTTATGAACCATCAGGAACAAAGACTGCAGGATAGTTTTTATTTCAGTTGGCATGACCAGTTATCTTTTCGCCATTTTTTTGAAAAAAAAACATTAAAAAAGAACAAAAAAAATTTTTTCCTGAAGGGTATTGGGGAAAAGGAAAACTGCTATTGAAAAACTGAGTAAATCCAGATTTCTGAATCAGATGCGAAAGATGGCTTTTAAACAGGCAATTTGGCAAAAAACTCCCGCCCCCAAAAGAAAATAAGGCCAGATTTGTTAAATCTTCCAAATGACCCACCCAAAGGGATTCTGATCTTCCCCATGAAAAAGTTAAAGAAAAAAAGTTTAAGTAGCCTTTAATTTTTGACATGCTTCAAATACAAAGCGCTGGCCCAACTGCTGTGGTGTGGCTTTACAAAAAATTCATGCGAGGCCCATAAAGACCCAGGGAAAAAGGTTTTGGGTGGAAAAAATTTAAAGGTTCTGTAAACCAATGTTTTTAAAAAAATTTTTTCGTTAAAGAGGGGACCCCCGCAACCTCGATCACAACCCTAGTAGAAAAATTTAAAAGAATCTAGCGAACGCCCCTTTTTCCTACAATTCACAGAAAATTATGGACAAAGAAGCCGAGCACGAACACAGAAAGGGGTTTGGAAAGGGCCCCCGGCACCCCAAACCCTGGTTTGCAAAGGCCCCGCGTTTTTGTTTTGGTTCGGGGCCCCCCCCCCCCCCCCCTTTTTCCCGGGGGGGAAGGGGGGAGTTTTGGCCAGACCCCAATGGGGGAATAAGAAAGGTTAAAACAGAAACCCCAACCCCTTTAAAATTAAAAAGGGGGACTCTTCTTTCTAAAAAGGAAAAAATCCTTTTTTTGTGAAAATGCAAGGGTTTTGCCCAAAACAGGGGGTTTAAAAAAGTATTTTTTTGCAAACTAATTTTTATGTCCCTAAAATTAAAAATTCTTTGTTTTCCGTCCCCCCCAAATTTATTTTGCCAAAAACCCCCCATTTTTTTTCTTTACGTCAATTTTTTGCGGGTTTTTGCTTTAAAATTTTGTTTGGAAAAGGGTTAATTTTTGGGAAAAATAGCTGAGAAGGCGTGATTTGTATGTTAAAAGGGGGGTTTTCGTGCAAAATAAGATAGGGTGGTCTTGAACGAAGATATTTACATTCTCTGATGTTATTCAGTGACATATCACTGTCCAACAGTTCAGTGGACTGGGATGTTATTCAATGACATGTCACTGTCACACAGTTCAGTGGACTGGATGTTATGCCACTGACATGTCACTGTCACACAGTTCAGAGGACTGGGATGTTATTCAATGACATGTCACTGTCACACAGTTCAGAGGACTGGGATGTTATTCAGTGACATGTCACTGTCATAGCGTTCAGTGGACTGGGATGTTGTTCAGTGACATGTCACTGTCACACAGTTCAGAGGATTGGGATGTTATTCCACTGACATGTCACTGTCACACAGTTCAGTGGACTGGGATGTTGTTCCACAGACACTCCCCTTTAAGAGGTCGATAAAGATGTTTTGCTGTCTAATTGTCAACATTTTAGCACGGGTTTATGCAGATTTCTTTTCAGATAGGGGCTTTGAATGTGAAGTGGGCAGAGTTGCAGGACAGCGAGAGACGCCATGATTTAAGTTAAAGCTAAGGAGGTCATTTTTGGTCTTGTTATTATTTTGTTTGTTGTCTTGTGTTTGTCACGGTCGTAAGCCGGACGGCCCTACCACCCTACCCACGCCTGTCACACACTAGGTCAGACAACACAGCACACTAACACAGCTTTACAAACATGCACACTTCTATATTTCACACACACTCTATGGCGCCACCACTTACGTCCATCCACAACCGCACACAAGTATCCCAATTCCCGCTGACCCACCCTACCCTGCTACAATGACCAGGGAGACCCTAACCTAACCTAAAGCACCAGTTGCGGTATAAACACTGTGACATGGGGACACAGTGATAGCCCGCACACGTGGTGGCTAACTACTAGGGACGAGAATTTACCCAAGGGACTTTAATGTCTAAACTACTACCACCCACACCTCTCCCCAGGACCCACCCTTCTCTTTTGACCCGGGACCCCTACCGCACTGGTTGCTGCGTCCCTAAGGGAGGCAGCAACAAGTAACCTACACCGTGGGCCACTACATCCCCAAAGGAGGCAGTAGCTAACACCCCTGACCCTACTGCCTAACGCTACACCCCCTTCCTACCACAAAACTTTTAACAACCTATCCCTTCCCGGAAAACACTGCTCCTCGGCGCTGTCCATGGCCCCTCACAAGCTGACTCCTCCATGGAAGAACCTGCTCCTCGGCGCTGTCCGTGGCCCCTCACAGGCTGACTCCTCCACGGAAGAACCTGCTCCTCGGCGCTGTCCGTGCCTCACGAAGACGGCTCCTCCCCGCGATGGGTACACAACCCCCCCCCCCCCCCCCCCCCACACACACACACACACCCGTCTCCTTCTCAACGGGACCGGCACTCGAAGGAACCTACCCTCCTCTGAAGGCCCGCCGGAACTGAGAGTGAAGAAAGGCCTGGTGCAGCACCCCCTCACAGGACGCCTGATCAGGGAAGAGGAACAGGTGCCGGACAACTCCTGGAAGAGCACCAGTAGCAGGAGGAGAGCTGCCTCACAGACGGCAGACGGCCTGGGTGGTCTCCCTCTCCCGGAAGAGCAGCAGTAACGGGACGCCGCTGCTCACCTGCCAGCACGCGGCAGCAGACTGCGGTGATCTGGCCCCAGCCTCGGCAAGGAAGCAGGATACCTGCGGAAACAACTGGACAGACAGACGTTCAACCACACCAGTTCTGCAACTGGCTGAAGTGGCTGTCAACAAAGACGACACCGACTCGGCACAGGCCAAGGGCACCCAAACCCGACGAGGACCTGGCACTAACTATGACTCGAAGTCACTCTTGCAGAAGAACTAACGGCGCTGCCGCCGTAAATACAAGGAACACGTCCACTCCGATGAACACCAGGGACCGAAGTGAAGCTACCCCAACGTATTCCGCCCTGGTCGGAATCAAGCGAACTCTACTCACCACACAAAACAACGATTGGTCAGAGCAGTGTATCCCTCCGCAGAGCTGACACGCCTGACCAACGGACTAGTTGTTGCTCGTGCAACAACACGACAATTTACCACAACAACTCACAGACTTGACAACACCAACAACAGCCGATATCCTGCCCCGCCTTCTCTGGTGTAGAACTAAAATAACAAAAGGGTAACAATCGGGAACGAAACCAACCTCCCGCTTCCATCCCTTCCACAAGCGACGACCGGAATTCAAAATATTGCATGTCTTACTTCCCCAGTCCCCCTAGCTAGCCTAACCTTTCTACCTAACGCTGAGGGACTTAGCCTAACCCCAGCTAACTAAACCCCGATCTTACCCCCCCCCCCCCCCCCCCGCGCGCGCACCCACACCACACACACACACACACACACACACACACACACCACACACACACACACACACACACACACACACACACACACACACACACACAACACACACACACACACACACACACACACACACACACACACACACACCACACACACACACACACACACACACACAACACACTCGCACGCATACGTGCACACGCTCTATATCTTGAACCCTCACCACTCTAAACACACAGACGTGCTGATTTAGTACCGCCGATCGGTGACAGTGTTCAAACTGCCAGAAGTGAGCGCGATTTTTCCTATAGTTCTTTCTTTTTTTCTTTCTCTTTTCCCTGTACATAAATCTATGAAAGGGCGTTATATTACCTTTCATTGTACCCCTCTCTGTGTTCCGTTTAACTGAAATTGCGCTCAACCATAGGTGGTATGAATATCTAAATCATCAGGTGTAAATTGTCCAAAGGATCGTAGAGACTAACACAAAAGGTCTCTTGTCGTATGACATGCATGGTTTATTTCTTGGAAATTTCTGTCTGGCAAAATCTATTGCACATGACACATGTCAGTGACAGATTGTATTATTTTGCCCCTGCCCCCCCCCCCCCCCCCACTCCCCTCCTTCCCTTATAGTGCAAGCTTCTTTTCCTCTTCACCCCCCCCTTCCCCTTTAATAACATGACAAAGTTTCTTCTTACATAAAAGTCTCCATGAAAATTTGATCCACATTCCGAGTCATGACTGGCTTTAATCTTGGATCTATATGTCTCACTTCGTTTGATATTCGAAGCCTTTGATAGTTTAGTAATTCTGTTTGTTTTCGTGGAATTTTTCGCATCGTGCAAGTCTTAGCGAGTAATACTCGCCTTGGTTATTTGTTTTTGCTGGGATCATTCCAAAACCATTAGAAGTGCAGTCTTTCTAAAAACATCCTCAGTCTTGAATGCTTACCGAGCGAGCGATTTCTTGAATGTCAGTGTGTTTTGAAAGCATGTATGTCTCAATGCAATGGGTATTTCGGTTTCCATGGAGATGAAACCATGACATCCGTCCTAGTCTTGAACAATAGCAACCTTTACGATGATAGTGACGTCAGATATCATTCAGTCGTATCTAGTCATCTAATTAAAAAACAAAACAAAACAAATAAGGAACAATACCTTCATCTGTAGAATGTTCATGTTGACAGAAAAACACTGAAGTGAAGAGATGAAATGGAAAATACTGAAGTGAAGAGATGAAATGGAAAACACTGAAGTGAAGAGATGAAATGGAAAACACTGAAGTGAAGAGATGAAATGGAAAACACTGAAGTGAAGAGATGAAATGGAAAACACTGAAGTGAAGAGATCAAATGGAAAACACTGAAGTGAAGAGATGAAATGGAAAACACTGAAGTGAAGAGATCAAATGGAAAACACTGAAGTGAAGAGATGAAATGGGGTTTCTGTCGATGGACGGTACAAACATCAACACAGGAGAAAGACAATATCATTGATGTGCATGTCTTACAAGGAACTGTTGTTAATTGCTGAGGCACATCTTCACTCTGTGCCGACCTACTGGAATGTCGCTGCTTGTAGTCATCCAAATGTTGATCTTGATGTTGGCAATCGACTAAATAGACAAGTTTATATCAGCCCGTGTCATCGTCTTCTTCTTTGGAGTTATTCATGTTGTTACATCGGACAAAAAGATGGCGTGTAATAATTGTGCAGAAAATGTAAACTTAATTAAAATGGCACTGACAAACAAACACATGAATCAGAAGACTAAAGCGGGATAGAGTGTGAAGCAGAGCAACTGCACCATAGAAGTTCGCTGTGTGGAACATGATTTAAGATATCTTCTCTTTGGTACTTCTGAGGTTTCGTAACGGACAAATGGTACAGGCATTGTTCTCTGATATTACCAGTCGTCCCTGGTGACATGTTGTCCTAAAACATGGGTTCACACACACAGTCAGTAACGGACAAATGGTACAGGCATTGTTCTCTGATATTACCAGTCGTCCCTGATGACATGTTGTCCTAAAACATGGGTTCACACACACAGTCAGTAAGCAGATGAGAACTAGACAGTTTATATGAGTAGCATAGTCCTCACAGCTCACGACCAACGTGTTTGACTGCACTTACATAAGGAGGTTACAGGAGTAGCAAGTCCTCACAGCTCACGACCAACATGTTTGACTGCACTTACATAAGGAGGTTACATGAGTAGCATAGTGTTCACAGCTCACGACCAACATGTTTGACTGCACTTACATAAGGAGGTTACATGAGTAGCATAGTGTTCACAGCTCACGACCAACATGTTTGACTGCACTTACATAAGGAGGTTACATGAGTAGCATAGTGTTCACAGCTCACGACCAACATGTTTGACTGCACTTACATAAGGAGTTTACATGAGTAGCATAGTCCTCACAGCTCATGACCAACGTGTTTGACTGCACTTACATAAGGAGTTTACATGAGTAGCATAGTCCTCACAGCTCACGACCAACATGTTTGATGCAGAACGAAGACAACTTTAACATCTGTCAGCGTGCGCCTTTAAACAACAATTTCTGTTCATAGACGAAAAGATACCAGTAGGCGTAGTGTCTTCAACATATATTTGAATGCCATGGCACTAACAAGAATACATTAATACGTTTATTGTTCAAACAGTGAACGAGACATTTGGTTTCTATCATCAAATATTGGCGAGTCTTGTTATAAAGGCATAACGCACAAATTTAAGATTAACCTAAACAACAACGAGTGCATATAACTTAAAAAGCTAGCCATACAATTCGGTAGGTTAGTGTCATGAAAGCGTCGCTCATTTCTTCAGTAGAGATGTAATCATTTATGAGAAAACTTGTTTTCTCTATTTTACCGTCTGTAAGAACGATGAGACTTTGTATGTACTTGTTGTTGGGTCATGTTTCCTTCATAGTTGTACACACACTGGGAATTCTCTGTATTTCATGCTGACATTAACACAGTCATATAGGGCCTATTCTCTTCCCAAGGAGGACACGGCAAGAAAGTAGAAACATGAAACAGGTTATCTGTTCTCACATTAAAATGTTCAGACAATGGCCACGGATGTTTTGCCTACAGGTAAAGTATCGACAGTGACTAGGCTCTTCCTCAAAAATATTTATCAGATTTACACTGTCTGCAGAGTTCTGAACTGATCGGCGTCTACCTTATAGGCTGTGGAAGCGGTTTGTTTGCTTTCATTTAACGATAAAATGCCTGTTATTATGTGTGACTTGACTGTCCAAGCTATGTAGTGAAAGAACTGTAGGCAGTTTCATGGCCTAACACAGTGCAGTGTGTGCAGAGCACACTTATTGAGCATATCAAAATGTTCACCTTACAAACGATGACGCCAAATAAGCAATAATTTTGTCTTGGCTCCATCCTTGCCTCAAAAAGCTTTGAAGCGGTAAATACCCTCGCTATAGACCATCATATTAATAATAGTGATAATGAGGACAATTTCTGTAGCACCCATCCTAAAAACGTAGGCTACAGGGCGCTTTACAAGTTTTAACAATTCAACATCTAAAAAATATAAGCAGGACACATACACACAGACACATACACAGACACACACGCACGCACGCACCCACGCAAGCACAGATCCACACACGCACGCACACACGCACGCACGCACGCACGCACGCACGCACCCCCCCCCCCCCCCCCCCCCCCACACACAACCTTCCATCATTAAAATGTTACAGGAACATACAACAATGTTATGTTGAATATCTTGTGTCCAGGTAATATTGTTTAAAGTGAAATGAGCATGTTTCAATCAACTCATATTCAACAAAACCATACAAGTATTCTCTCTTAGAAATACAACTTGTCCACTTCTGTTGGCACACACAAGGTAAAGATTCGCTTTATCAAACAGTAGTTCGCCACGTAAAGCATCTGCATACTGTGCCATAGCGATTTCTTTAGATACCAAAATAGGTAAATCATGCGGCGAATATTCAAAAGAATGGAAGCAATAACACAACCCTGATGGAACCTCACGTCTATCTTGCAACGCCAGTGATATTGATTGCCAATATATGTATAGACTTTTCTTCAGAAAAGGAAAAAAATCATAATGAATATTACAATGAGATTCCAACATATTCTGACTGACAGAGTCATTGCGTATGCCTGATCATACACAACCTTTATATTAAAGTGTCAAGAACGCTTCTGTAAAGCACTAACGCAATGAACTGATCACCAGGTGTCGGACAACAGCCTGTATAACGCAATGAACTGATCACCAGGTGTTGGAGAACAGCCCGTAACGCAATGAAATGATCACCAGGTGTTGGAGAACAGCCCGTAACGCAATGAACTGATCACCAGGTGTTGGAGAACAGCCCGTAACGCAATGAACTGATCACCAGGTGTTGGACAACAGCCTGTAACGCAATGAACTGATCACCAGGTGTTGGACAACAGCCTGTAACGCAATGAACTGATCACCAGGTGTTGGAGAACAGCCTGTAACGCAATGAACTGATCACCAGGTGTTGGACAACAGCCTGTAACGCAATGAACTGATCACCAGGTGTCGGACAACAGCCTGTAACGCAATGAACTGATCACCAGGTGTTGGAGAACAGCCTGTAACGCAATGAAATGATCACCAGGTGTTGGAGAACAGCCCGTAACGCAATGAAATGATCACCAGGTGTTGGAGAACAGCCCGTAACGCAATGAAATGATCACCAGGTGTTGGAGAACAGCCCGTAACGCAATGAAATGATCCCCAGGTGTTGGAGAACAGCCTGTAACGCAATGAACTGATCACTAGGTGTTGGAGCAATGAACTGATCACCAGGTGTCGGACAACAGCCTATATTTCTTGTTTTGAAATCCATAATCTGTGTGCCTTGTTCCATGTAAGGCAAACATGGGATCAACTTCATCCTCAAATGTGTATATGAACTCCTACCTCAAATTCAAGCCCGGTGTAACGGGAGAAATCAGATGCCCCGTGTGTCCTTTCTTGCAAGACAAACAAATTGTTTGACATGCTTGAGTCCACCCCAACAGCACCAACACAGGGAAGATAAACAGGGAGACATGACGAAATGCTCATAGAAACAGCACCAACACAGGAAAGATACACAGGGAGACATGACGAAATGCTCATAGAAACAGCACCAACACAGGAAAGATACACAGGGAGACATGACGAAATGCTCATAGAAACAGCACCAACACAGGGAAGATACACAGGGAGACATGATGAAATGCTCATAGAAACAGCACCAACACAGGGAAGATAAACAGGGAGACATGACGAAATGCTCATAGAAACAGCACCAACACAGGGAAGATACACAGGGAGACATGACGAAATGCTCATAGAAACAGCACCAACACAGGGAAGATACACAGGGAGACATGACGAAATGCTCATAGAAACAGCACCAACACAGGGAAGATACACAGGGAGACATGACGAAATGCTCATAGAAACAGCACCAACACAGGGAAGATACACAGGGAGACATGACGAAATGCTCACAGAAACAGCACCAACACAGGGAAGATACACAGGGAGACATGACTGTTGACACAAACCACAATTCACGAGCTCTAGTGTACACTCTCGATATTGTTGTGCCGTTATGAGACTGCGTTTTCAGTTTAGTATGAGAAAGACTTGATGTACATAAACCAAATGCCAATCCAGAATACATGGCTTCCAACAGGACGACAGTGGAGGGAACAGGATTGGAGGTTGAGTGGGGAAGCAGCCCTGCTGATGATGTACAGTACACTGCATAAAAGGCACTATCCTGTTGTCACGACCGACCCCTGGAGGTCTGCCCTGACAGGATCGGTCTAGATGGGAGTGAAGGGAGTGGCTGACCTCGCACGCCTCGCAAGAGCCCACACGAGAAAGATTACGATACAACACCCCATTTATTCACACCAACACACAGAGTCATAAATAAGCATTCCAACACACACAACATGCACAATCACAATCAAGCATTCCAACGCACACAACATGCACAATCACAATCAAGCACTCCAACACACACAACATGCACAATTATAAATAAACATTTCACCATACGACGTACACCATCACAATTGCAGCATTCCAGTACATATGACATATACACAATTATAAAGAAACATTTCCAGCATCCATCCCTTCCCACACCCTGGAGTGCCTCCACACCCCTACCTCCGTCAAGTCTACTGGGAGCACCCTGTCGCACTAGGTGCTCCGAACCGGATTGGTTCTTGAAGGGAGTCGCTCAAAGCCGACACCCTCGACACACAAGCAGGCAGTGAAGAGCGCGTCCCGGAGGGGGGGGGGGGGGGAACCGTGGCGTTGTTACTGGAGGTCCTGGACGGGGATCAGGGCCGGTCAGTCAAGCCGGCGGGCTTTCTACCAGTCCGCGGTCCCGACCAGGGCGTAGCCTCAACCAGCGCGTGGCACCATCCAGTCCGCGGTCCCAGCCAGAGCGTGGCCTCAACCAGCACGTGGCACCATCCAGTCCGCGGTCCCAGCCAGAGCGTGGCCTCAACCAGCACGTGGCACCATCCAGTCCGCGGTCCCAGCCAGAGCGTGGCCTCAACCAGCACGTGGCACCATCCAGTCCGCGGTCCCAGCCAGAGCGTGGCCTCAACCAGCACGTGGCACCATCCAGTCCGGACTCCGGGTGAAGCCCCCGGGAGGGGGGGGGGGGGGGAAACGTAGCTGGGAGGAGAGAAGAAAGGGAGGGAAGGAAGAGGGAAGGAGGAAGGAAGAAGGAGGAAGGAGGAAGGGTACTGGAACCCCGCCGTCAGTACAGTCTGACCCATGCTGTTAAATCTTAACAGCCACTCGCATGATGGGCGAGGGGAAGTCTACTAAATGCACCAATAACCCCACTCAACCAGACCTGAGCATAACACAGTAAACCCATCGAATCAGGATGTTCATTAGGGTCTTCTCACACGATGCAGGTAAAAGACTGCATTAAATCAACAGGTTATAAAAACAAATATGAATTTTTCTTCACCCTTCTCTCACTCACGTTTAACATTTGCCTTCTTAGGAAATAACCAACAAGCGACCATCGCTTTATAACTGCACCACATTGCTAATA
>JAFLJL010019148.1:30018-49443 GCA_018398815.1 Conus ventricosus
CAACTGACATATCCCTGAGCAAGTGCAGTGACTGGGGTATATTCCACTGACATACCCTGCATAGAGTCAGTGACGGGTATTATTCACTGACAATCCCTGCATAGAGTTCAGTGGACTGGGGTATTATTCCACTGACATATCGCTGTCACACAGTTCAGAGGACTGGAGTATTATTCCACTGACATGTCACTGTCACACAGTTCAGTGGACTGGCATGTTATTCAGTGACATGTCACTGTCACACAGTTCAGTGGACGGGGATGTTGTTCACTGACATGTCACTGTCACACAGTTCAGGGGACTGGGATGTTGTTCAATGACATGTCACTGTCACACAGTTCAGAGGACTGGATTGTTCCACTGACATGTCACTGTCACACAGTTCAGAGGACTGGGATGTTGTTCAATGACATGTCACTGTCCACACAGTTCAGTGGACTGGGGTAATATTCCACTGACATGTCACTGTGACACAGTTCAGTGGACTGGGTATTATACCACTGACATGTCACTGTCACACAGTTCAGTGGACTGGAGTATTATTCCACTGACATGTCACTGTCACAAGTTCATGTGGACTGGGTATATTCCACTGACATGTCACTGTCGCACAGTTCAGTGGACTGGGGTATTATTCCACTGACATGTCACTGTCGCACAGTTCAGTGGACTGGGGTATTATTCCACTGACATGTCACTGTCACACAGTTCAGAGGATTGGGAATGTTATTCAGTGACATGTCACTGTCGGACAGTTCAGTGGACTGGGGCATTATTCCACTGACATGTCACTGTCACACAGTTCAGTGGACTGGGTATTATTCCACTGACATGTCACTGTCACACAGTTCAGAGGATTGGGATGTTATTCAGTGACATGTCCACTGTCACACAGTTCAGTGGACTGGGATACTATTCCACTGACATGTCACTGTCACAAAGTTCAGTGGACTGGGGTATTATTCCACTGACATGTCACTGTCACACAGTTCAGAGGATTGGGATGTTATTCAGTGACATGTCACTGTCACACAGTTAAGTGGACTGGATATTATTCCACTGACATGTCACTGTCACACAGTTCAGTGGCCTGGGGTATTATTCCACTGACATGTCACTGGCACACAGTTCAGTGGACGGGGGGTATTATTCACTGACATGTCACTGTCACACAGTTCAGAGGATTGGGAGGTTATTCAGTGACATGTCACTGTCGGACAGTTCAGTGGACTGGGGTATTATTCCACTGACATGTCACTGTCACACAGTTCAGTGGACTGGGGTATTATTTCACTGACATGTCACTGTCACACAGTTCAGAGGATTGGGAGGTTATTCAGTGACATGTCACGGTCGACAGTTTAGTGGACTGGGGTATTATTCCACTGACATGTCACTGTCACACAGTTCGTGGACTGGGGTATTATTCCACTGACATGTCACTGTCACAACAGTTCAGAGGATTGGAGGTTATTCAGTGACATGTCACTGTCGGACAGTTCAGTGGACTGGGGTATTATTCCACTGACATGTCACTGTCACACAGTTCAGTGGACTGGGGTATTATTCCACTGACATGTCACTGTCACACAGTTTCAGAGGATTGGGATGTTATTCAGTGACATGTCACTGTCCACAGTTCAGTGGACTGGGGTATTATTCCACTGACATGTCACTGTCACACAGTTCAGTGGACTGGAGTATTATTCCACTGACATGTCACTGTCACACAGTTCAGAGGATTGGCATGTTATTCAGTGACATGTCACTGTCACACAGTTCAGTGGACTGGGTATTATTCCACTGACATGTCACTGTCACACAGTTCAGTGGACTGGGGTATTATTCCACTGACATGTCACTGTCACACAGTTCAGTGGACTGGGATGTTATTCAGTGACATGTCACTGTCACACAGTTTAGTGGACTGGGATGTAGAGAATGTAAATATCTTCGTTCAAGACCACCCTATCTTATTTTGCACGAAAACCCCCCTTTTCACATACAAATCACGTCCATCTCATGCCAATTTTGGCCAAAATTAACACCTGTTTTCCAAAAAATTAACACGCAAAAACAGTAAAAATTGACGTAATTAGTACATTAAAATGGGGCTTTCGTGCAAAATAAGATTTTGTGATCGTGAACAAAGATATTTACATTCTCTCCAGGGACATAAAAATTAAAGGTTTACAGCATGCTCTTCTACTTCCAGCACTATTAATAAATTAGAACAAACAACCGCTTTTAATCTTGATTAGTTTATTTTTACATCCAATGAATTTATAGCCCCTCAATTAATTCTTTAAATTGACTGTTTCCGTCAAACCTATAAAATTGATAATCGCAAAACCCTGCCTTAATTGACGGCAGTGCTCGTAGAACTGTAATGGATAGCCATCAAACAAATTAGTATTTGTTTTTAATTCATTTAAATGGACATACAACATTGGGTTCATGAGAAAATCGACTGGTCTACTGCCTACATACTCATAAAGACCGCTTTTAAGTGCATATGTGTTTTAATATGATATGTTTCACCACTATCATAAAAGCCTAAAATTCGAGCAAGGCTTCTAGGAAAAACGTACTCCCTTTTTTCTTTAAGTTCTGGAAAATTCATAGTAATTATAAGATTTGCCTCATTAAATTTTTAACTTGATGCCAAATTCCACTAAATACTTCTCTTAAAGAACAAAAGTTATAGTAGCCATCAGTATTTTTAAATGTTTTAAAGATCGCCTTGTTCGTTCTTAACATCCACCCATTATTCTTAGCTCTTTTCAAATATGTTAATCCATTTTACTTTAAAACCAATTTCTCTAAGGGCAATTCTACAACTCTTGCGCCAATTGTCAATTGGGTACGTTAAGAACACACGCTTGTTTTGTTGGGTTATATAGATGTACATCTTTTTTTTATAACTATTTTATAAACTATTTAAAAAATGGAACCTTTTAAATATAACGAAAGTGCCACTTACAATGTAGGAGCGTTTTATAACCCCAAATCTTTGGACTTCAGTTTACTAACCATTGCAGTAGACGACTTATATGGCTTTCAAGTTAGACTTGTAAACCCACTAACTAAATATTTAAATCCGCCAATAAATAGTGATAGAGTGCCATCAGCATGGTCATCTCACCCTATGACGTTTTACCAGAATCAGTTAAATTTTGCCATTTACTGCACAACCACTGGCTGTGGGGTTTCATATGCAAACCATTTTAAACCACCCCAATCTTTTAGTAAGGTCAGTATATAACTTTCATGTTTATTACCAGTACAGTCGAATACTAACTGAACTACACAAGTGCCCCCTTCCAAGCGACAACGCATTTAATCCATTTAAAAGCCCAATGGACAATAATGCATATGAAAGAATCTGCAACGAATTTAACATTAATCCTTCAACTGACTTTAACAAAAGTTAGACCACATCATGGGTTAGGCACATTGTATTTGTGGGGTGCAAAAAGAGAATATAATTATGACTACTGGCTGGCCACACCTCTTTTCACAACCAGCCAAATAATTCGATTAGGGTCAATTGAACAAAACACCCTAATGCTTGGCAACATTATCTTAGATGAAAGTGAAGGTCTAACAATGCGAGGAGTGCAAAGACCAATGACTCCATACGGACATACGTTGGTGCCTATTAGGAGCGCAAGCACAGACTAAGTCTAGCATAGTTGATCATCTTCAGGCTTTGATGCCAGAAAACAATTTCACCTTTTTAGAAATGCTATTACTCTGCTTTTTGATTTGCCTCCCAGCATACAAAGGTATCAAATTTTCTTGCACATGCTAGTAAAAGGGTTATTTTGTTTGTCTGTTATACAGCTCCCCTTCGATTTTAGACACAGATTGGCATGAGCGAATTAAAAAAGAAATCCTCATAGCTGGAGACGACCAAAACTAGGGCAAAATAAAGGGTTTTAAAAAAAGGGCCTGCCCCTCCTTTTAAAAAAATCCCTAGCCCTAAAAGAAAGCGATCCATTTAAATAAGCGCCCCACGCCAGAAAGCAGCCCAGAAACCCGCCACCTGTTTAAAGTACCTCCACTGACGTCAACAGCGAAAGACAGCCCTTTTTTGGGATTTTTTAACTTTTTCTGGGGTAACCCTACTTATGAGAAATGTTTACCTGTACCTTTTTCCGGTAACTTGAAAATAAAAGGTAAAAAAAAAAGGACCTTTTTTTGGGGAAGTCTTCAACGTTTCGTCGGAAGCCTTGGCCGAAGTGAAGTGTTGAGGTTTTTAGGGGGAAACTGGCAGGTTTTTTTGTGACCACAGTTTGCCAAAAAGGTAGGGGGGGGGGGGAAAAAGGGGAACGCCTTTGGGACTTTGTCCTTACAGACCAAGTCAGGGAATAAAAATTGTTTTTTTCAAGCTGCAACCCCCCCCCTTCCCCCCCCCCCTCCGTCCCCCCCCTCCCCCCCCCCTGCTCCCCCCCAGTTCAACCATGTTTTTTCCTTTCCACCACCCCCCCCCTTTTTCTGAAAACCACCCCCCGATGATCCCTCCCCCCCACCCCCCCCCTCCTTTCCCCCCCCTTTTGTTCCATAAAATACAGTTCACCTTTTCCCCCCCCCCCCCCTCCTTTTTTGGCTGAACTGTGGTCACAAAAACCTGCCATTTCCCCCCACACCTAAACACTTCACTTCGGACCAAGTGTTTTCAGCCAAAAACTTAAGACTTCTCCAAAAGGTCCTTTTTTCTTTACCTTTATTTTTCAATTTAAACCATACTTTATTTCAAAAAATTTAATCCAGCAGCTACACTCCAACGCCCACAGATTCACATATAACCAGAATTTTGCCTATAGTAACAAAACCCAACAACAACACTGCCATTATCCAGGCAGACATCAAGCGCTTTGCGAAAACTTTTTTTAATAAGTTTCTAGGTGATGTAATTTTTTTCTAATCCAACTTTTACAGGCTGAGGCGTTGGAGGGGGCTACTGGCCCTGTTGCGCACTGAGTTAAAGCAAAACAAGTGTAGAGATAGCAAACCCAAACCGCTGTTAAATGCTAACTATTTAATCCCCCTTTTTCTCTGAACCCTGTCCTTATTCTTTCAGCTAGCGATGTTTTTTTATAAAGTATTCTGTTTTTAAATTTCTCTTATCGCTTGTTTGTGATGCAGCTTTCGCTCTGTTAGTAGACAGCGCTTCAAAACCCAGCTGCCTTTTCTATCATTAAATCCGTATTTTCTGCTGTTTCTAGCCCTTTTTTTCTTGCCCTAAATTTTTATCATCTGCTCAGCGAGTTTATTTTTTTTTTTCTTTTATCTTCTCTCTACTCACAAGTTTTTTTTTCCCAGTTGGGGCGCTAGTTTTTTTTCCCCTTACAGTTTAAGAGCACTTAATACCCCAAGTTCCCCGCCAAGCTTTTCGTTTTCACTCCAAGAGCCTCAATTTCACCAGTGGGGCGAACGTCAATTGTTTCTAATGTTTTTTGACTGTCTCCTCACTTAAACTCGTTTCAAATTTCTGCATTAGTTCTCTGCTTTTGGTTAAATTTGAAGAGAATGTTTTGATTTTTAAATTTTGTTGGCAATCCTTTCCCAAAGTTTTTTTAAAAAAAACAACGGGTTCGGCTCTAAGCCTTTAAAAGGGTTTTTTTGTTTTGCCTTTGCAAAAGGGATTTTCACCTTTTTGTGCTTTGTTTAAAACTTTTTGGGGTTTTTCGTTGAAAGTAACTTTTACGCGGGCTCCTGCACCAGTTCTTATATACAAATGCCCACCATCTTCCTCAAAACGTTAGGATCAACACTTCTGGGAGCTCCTCCTATGCTTTTATAGATGATTGAATTCGCTGTCGCAATAGTTTTTGACGGGGTTTAGGGGGTGAAGAACCTACTCCTTCAGCTCTTGACGAGCTTTAAGGAGTGAAGAACCTTCTCCTTTAGGCCTTTTACGCAATGGGGCCCGCTGCTTCTTCAAGCTCTTCTTGCAATGAGGGACCTAGTTCTTCATCTTCTTCTCCACCAACAGGATTTAATCGGGTCAAAAACTTCATCCATATTTTTTATTTATATTTTTTTGTTTTATAAAAAATGAACTCATATGGTTTGTGACCTCGATCCATACAGAAAAGAAGAAGGAACCCCATGGGGGTAAAAGGTACAAGGGAGACTGTAATTAGTGTAAATACCCCCTCAACAGTTCAACCCAGACAGGGGGCCGGATAGCTCAGTTGGTAGAGCGCCGGACTCGTGATCCTGGGGTTGCGGGTTCGAATTTCGGTATAGGGGATTTTCCCTCGGAGTTAACATTGGTTCTGACTCCCCTTCCCCATATAGTCCCCAATGAACTAAAAAACCCAGGTTCCGTGTGTGAACGCACCCCATAACATCTTGCACACACGTAAAATCCCATCACCAACTTTCGGAAGAGAAGGCCAGTTTGGCCGTTGGGATGGGTGACACGTGACACATAGCATGCAAACCTTCCCCGAAGATGGAGTATGGCTGCCTTAAAAGGCGGGATAAAAAAGGGTCATACACAAAAACCCACTGCCTGGCTATACAGGAAGTGTCGCAGGAGTATCAGCCTGCGTACGCAGAAAGAAAGAAAGAAAAAAAAAATTCAACCCGGGCAAGCTTTAATAGTCCAAATTCCCTGATCTTGGCGCGACGATGTTATAATGCCAGGCACTGCTAAACTATCATTTAAAAAAGATATTACATCGAAAGATCCTAATGCTAACTGTTGTTTTTCTAATTTGGGCAGGGCAATCGTTAAACGTATAGCAATCAAACTGGAGGCAGAGAAGTTTTTGTACTAAACGAGGCAGACATTTTTTTGCCCTCTATTCTGACCTATGGCTGCCTAAAAAGAAAGAAAAGAGAAAGTTTATCAGGGAATACAAAGTCCAAACGGTCCCCAAGCACGGGCTTAAAGCGGAGGATGCAAAGGACGATGTTAAAGATGAGGCAGTAGCAGAAGCATTTGGCAACAGATTCTGCATCCCTCTAATTTTGAACTGTTAAAGACGCATATGCCATATTACCAAGGCGCACTAAAAGAAAAACTTACTTATGCGCTGACATTTAATCCTAGCGATTCTGTTGTTCTGTCTGAAGACCCCTTTAGCTGAATACACAGTCAGCGACATTTCTCTTGAGTTTGATGTTGTTACTAACCCCGAACTGGCCAGAACAATCTTAACCCAGTATAAAAATAAAAATGGGGAGTTTGTATTATACTCCCTGTTTGGCTAGTATACTTACCATGTCAGACCAAGCATTCCACGACAGTTAGTTAGCTCTGCAGGCCGAGTTTTTTTGTGGCTAATGCAGTAATAAGACCATCACGTGACGCCCCACACTACTTCCGCCAGGGAAGAAACCGTGTAAACTTCCTGTTTCGCATTCAACGAGGCCTATGCGCAAGGGAACCCCGAGAACCATAGCGCTAGCGGGGAAAGGGAGGGTGGGCATTAGAGTCTGACATGGTAAGTATACTACCAAACAGGGAGTATAATACAAACCCCCATTTTGGCGTCATATACTTTTCCATGTCAACCATAGCAAATTCAAAGGAACGGAGGAGGGCTTAGTGCCCTAATGGTTCTTGGGGTTAGCAGAGGAAAGATATGGCTGCGTTAGCCGCAAAAGAAGTCCCTAGAACCATCAGCCCTGGTCAT
Organism: Conus ventricosus; assembly: GCA_018398815.1. Lineage (NCBI taxonomy): Eukaryota > Metazoa > Mollusca > Gastropoda > Neogastropoda > Conidae > Conus > Conus ventricosus. The sequence goes on from JAFLJL010019148.1 coordinate 37,674, forward strand.
GCGGACACCCCTAAAACAAAGGCTTTGGAAAGGGATTTTCCGATGCCAGTAGGCTGCCTCGAGGATGTGGTGCAAGAGGACAGAGCGCTGAATCGCTGTGTAAGTGGCCAGCGCCCTGCCCTCATGGGCCCGGGGGGAAAAAGAAAGGGGGGATCCTATGCGCCTGGGCGTAGGCCGATCTGTCCATCTTGGGAGCATCTAGATAGGACTGGGGGGAGCGGGCCCGGGGCGCGGGTTCCCATACCCCGAATGGAGCCAGCTGAGAGCCTAACGAAGAAGATAGGAAGATAGAAAAACTACCTATCTGAAAATTGGAAGGCCAGATGGAGGAAAAGAGATGAGCCCAGAAGGCCATCTCTCTCCCCTTGGAAAAGGGCTCACCCTGTGGGGGATTGGGAATGGAGGGAAGCGTATGTTATGAGGCCAGACCAGGGAGGGTGAGCGACTCTGGGCCTGAACACTGTTCCCACTGGGCGAGGGGTTTGCCTGCTGAGGGTCCCTTCACTCAGTGAGGAGGAGGAACCCCACTAGTTGTCGCGCCCGAGGGGGAATCCCCGCACGGCAACAGTGGAGAGGGGCCCTATCGGGGGGAAGGATGAGGGAGCGAGCCCCCTTCCCCCCATCTTCTTTTTTGTTGTTGTTGACACAACAAGGCACCGAAGTGTTGTCCGTGGGCAGGGGAACAATCGGTGCGAGACTTGAGTTGGAAGCAGGGAAAGGAGGAAGAGGCTGAGGGAGCGAGCCCCCCTTCCCCACCTTCTTTTTTGTTGTTGTTGACACAACAAGGCACCGAAGGTTGTCCGTGGGCAGGAGAAACAAGTCGGTGCGAGACTTGGAGTTTGGGAAACAGGGGAAAGGAGGGAGAGGCCTACCGCGGCAGGAGAACAAGTCGTGGGGAGACCTGGGGTTGGAAGCGGGGGGGGGGAGCCTGCCCGTCGCTCACTGTGCGTCCGCACCTCCCGAGGTAGAGGGTTCTCAAAAGGGGACAGCCCGAGATGGAGGGGGAGTGTAAGGTTGAACTAGTGCCACTCTCCCTACCCGTCCCTTGTAAAGACAGAACACGAACGAGCGTGTATTTAAGATACTGAGCCACAACAGAGCAAGTAAAGAAGGCAAGCACACAAGCAATCTCTACAAAAAGCAAAAGTATAGGCGAGACAGAGCAAAACCTGTCCTTGTTAGGCAGGAGGGGCCGAGGTTGAATGAGAACAGGAAGTTTACAACCGGTTTCTTCCCTGGCGGAAGTAGTGTGGACTCACGTGATGGTCTTATTACTGCATTAGCCACAAAAATCTCGGCCTGCAGAGCTAACTAACTGTCGTGGAATGCTATGGTCTGACGTGGTAAAGAAAATGACGCCAAACAGTTATTTATTATGAAAACGTTATACACTCCATTACAGAAAATAGAAACAAGCGAGACACTCTCTGGAACATACATCTAAATCAGTCTCTGAAGTCTTAAAAGGAATTTGTTCTTGTTTACTGAAGGAACAACTCCTTTTCAGGAGAATCAGAAGCGTTTTATAATTCAAAAATTGAGAAGGTTGACTGTGCAATAAATGGCAAGTCTGAAAGTTTTTATTCGGGGCGCGGACTTTACCTCACCAACACTTTGATAATAAGAAAGTTGTTCGCTGGGTAGGCAAAGAGATCCTGCAGTTGATCGTGTATGTAAAAAACTTACCTATGAGTAAACTCAAAGACTACTTAATACAAAGGGCGTGGCAGGATTTTAGATCTACATTTGACAACAATTGTTTGGAAGTGGAGAAAGGGTAGGCAAGATGGTATAAAAATAAATATTTACAAGAAAGCAGACGAAACGCCAATAAAAATGCATGTTTTTTATGGTTTGGTGATGCTCAGTTAAACATTGAAGAAACAGGTTAAAAGACTCGCTTATTAAATGCAGAAGAAATATTCAATAAAACAGATGATAGTTTGAAGTTTCTGCCAAAGATCCCACTGTTCTCATTATCTGCGGGATTACTGGTGTGGGAAAACTGCTCGACTTGATTGTTACAAACAATATATAGTTTCATACAGCAAATTGTTATATTCTGCACAACCATTAAGCACAACAAGCTTACAAAGAAAGGAAGTTTATTTGGACAGACGTAATATTTTCTAGTTGACCTAGCGACAAACGAGCGACTGTTTAGAACATTACTATAGACTATTTGAGGGAACTGAAACACTGTTTATTATTGAGACTGTTCGGCTAACGAACATGTTAAAAAAAAGAAAAGCTGTCAAAGCTAGCTTAGCGGCCGCCACCCTTATTTCTGTGTGGCTCTTACTCAAAAATACATGCTGTCTTAAAGACTTTCGATCGCAGTTAAAATCGTTTGTATAATTTTTACTAAGGACAAAGAAGTTTGAAGAAGTTTAAGAAAATATATAAAAGGGACAAAGAGAGCTAAAAAAAAAAAAGAAGTTAGAAAAACTAAGCTGCTAAGCTAGCTTACGGACTGACCCCCCAGTTCAATACGTGTGTTTATTATAATTTTGTTTATTATTTGATTGCTTATAACAATTTGTTTATTAAAATTTTTATATTATAAAAAGAATGTCTGAGGGACCAAATCAAAGCGCAGCTAGGTCCTAAATGCGTTTGCAGTAGAGCTAAAAGACCTAGCAGACACAACTGAGTTTGATCTAATAGGAGTGCCAGAAATGTTTATGGATTTGAGTACACAGATGACGGGTTTACAAACGAACAGAAATTGAAGACAAAAAACGACAGCAATATCCTACCCTAGAAGAGATAAGAAATTTTTAGGGCAAACGATTTTGGCAAACATGAATACAAACTTCATAAAAGAGAGACTGCTTGGGCGTTGCTTCCTGAAATTGCTTGGAATTTAAAGTTTGAACTATGAAGCCCCAATGTATACTTTGATAAGAAAAACAATTTTAGAAAAGCCTTAAATGAAGGGCCCATTCTTGTTAGCCTTGTCCCGGGAACACAACAGAAAAAGCAGATTGAAATAACTAAGCGGGGTTCTGAATATATGCTACAGAGAAAGAAGTCCTTAGCTGAAGTGGGGGTGACACCGTCGGCTTAGAATTTACCCCAACGCTACAGTCACTACCTAGGCAAATGACGATGATTTTTTGCTTATTTATTACTCCGAGGAGGGCGATCCTAGTTTGCCAGAACATACGTTAATCAGAGGTATACAAATAAAGGCTGAAAACTTGATGCTCCTCTTAAGTTCGTTATTGCAATTACAAAAAACGGAGACAAAATAAACCACCTTGTATCATCTGACAAGGTTACTGTGATGGTTAACAAAGACAAACTAACAGTACTCGACTTTATTTTCATTAATATGTTGATTTTATTGCGTTTTTACTCTGTTAATGAAGTGCTGCCAGAAGTATTAATAAGAGATATGTACAAGATTAATTTAAAAATAATCTTAATTAAAAATGGAGGTTCAACAGTTTAGGTTAGAGCAAATAACTGAACTTCAAAAGGAAATAGAAAGCGACTTGGATAAGTATAGGGTTACTAGAAAGAAATATGCTAAAGCTTAAATACTCTTTCCTTATGTAATTACTGGCTCCTCAGCTGTAGCTAGCGTAAGTGCTGGGTCTAGTGTTGCTGTTTTAGTTACTGGGGTTGGGCGCCAGCCTCTTTAGCATATGGGGGCCTTGGGTTAGGTTTAGGCGCCATGTCTATGATTGTAAGTGCTGTTTTAAAAACATTAACTCCTAAATTACAAAAGCACACTGCCATTGTACCCTAGCATCAGCAAAACTTTGTTCATTAAAGTTAAGAATAAGCAAATCATTACAAGATGAAAACATTACGGATGAAGAATTTCAGAAGCTTATGGCTGACGGTGAGGATTATAGACGACAAAAAATTGAACTTCAAAAGGAGTGGAGAAAGACTTTTACTTCGCGACAGGTAGACACTGATGCAATTAAACAGAACATGAAAACACAAACATGATCAGTAAACCCAAAATAAGTTAAAAAAAATAAGTTTAACAAAAATGGTTTACAGACTTAGTTACCCTAACACCCGCAGGACTGAATGACTGCCTGCACCTTTCGCCAGCTCGGTTAATATTGATCGGAACACCCCCACTGCTGCTGATTCACTTGCCGCAGACCTACAAGCGCCTAGCTGATATTGATCGCAGGCCCAGAGCTGTCGTCTGCTATTCAATCGGTCGAGGCATGCGCACTGAAAAATTTTGTCACGCTTCTTCTGTAAAAATCTTTTCTGAAAACAAGTTAACCGGAAGAAGAAACGTTTCTGAAAACTATTAACCGGAAGAACCGTGACAACTTTTTTCAGTGCGCATGTGCTAACCTTAGTGAATACATTAACATAGATGAAATCGAAAGTGCTGAGTTTTTGTGTGTAACATCACTCTGTGAGTGCTGCGTTTCTGTGTTTGTTTGACAAAATAAGTAACGCTTGGCTCCTACAGATGATTTTATCTTCTCTCCGCAGTTAGCTTCTGCAGTATTGATTGTTACTCCTCTGCCGCTAGCGTCTGCAGTATTGATTGTGTGTTATTCTCCTGCCGTATTATCGATTGTATTATTCACCCCTTCTCTCTTCTGATTCTTGCGCAAACAAGAGGAATGGCTAGTTAATTATTTTTTAATTTATGATTTAATCTGGTTTTAAAAATGAAGCCCGAAGTAGCTACAGAGCTTATTAATATACTGTACGAGTTGGATTGGGAGCGGGAGGTTGACAGAGAAAGTTAAAGAGTAGGTTTGAAGAATTAATTACTGATCTTTTTGATCGCAAAATATGCGAGAAAGTGTAGTGGAAGCCATCAGTAAAATACCAGATTCTTGGCCCCAACCATTATAAAGTTGTTTGCCATTTTTAGTTGATAATATGGCTCCTGAAGATGTTAATCTGACTGTTTCTAACCGCCCCTGAAGGAGTAGCTATTCGCTTTAATGAAGATCAGGTTTTTACGATTAGAAAAGACTATTAATAACGGCTGAATTTACATTTACAATTAATTTTTTTATTTATTTTAGATTTAAAAATGGCTGTCGAACTTAGTAAATCTGATTTAAAGAATTGTAATGAACTATTTGACGAAACAATGAAAGTGTTAAACATTGATTTTTGTGAATTTGGGTTTGAGAATGATGTAAACAATATAATAAAAGATCATAGTGAACTATTTAACGAAGCAATCAAAGTGATGAACATTGATTGTAGTGATTCAGAAAAAGCTAAAATATGGTGGGTGTTATTGTAAGGTAACGTGTCTTGAAGTGTTGCAACGCTTGGGCGAAGAATAAAAGCTTGGTTTACTTACTTTTATTTACATTTTTTTTAAAAAAAATACGTAAATATGTGGCTTAAAAATGACGACCCACAAGTAAATTTGAGGATGGAAAACTATATACGATGGAAGAAATATTTGGTAGTGACAAACAATTAAGAAATACGTTTAGTGAAGTAGACATGGACATCATTACCCCTACAAACGTTCAGGAAAGCGTGGCACATGCTATCTCTAAAATCCCAGAGTTTCTCAGATGGAGCCGCCAGTAAAAGTGCTGTTGGCCGTTCTGATTGATTATATAACGCCTGATGATAGTAACATGCAAGTCTGGGTTTCAACTAAACAGAAAGAAGTAATCAGTTACCACGACCTTAATTCTAACTGGGCTGACTACATGCTTACACAGTTTAACCATGCAAGTGAGGAGGCTCAGCTAAGGGGTCTAGTTGGTCTGAAGGGACAGTCCTTGAAATCAGATTGAGACAAACAAAGTTCTATCCTATAGTTGGCAATTCTTACCTTCCTCTTCCAAAAGAGTTAGTTTTAAAACGAGCATTATTAAACATACATAATTCTGACAACATGTGTTTTATGTGGTGTGTTTTAGCACATTTACATCCTGTCAAAAATCATGCAAACAGAGTTTCCAATTATGAACAATATAAGCAAGAGCTGAACTTTGATAACAAACCTTTCCAGTGAGTATAGAAAGTATATCTCAGTTTGAAGAGCAAAACAAACCAATCACCGTAAACGTATACACATGGTCTGTAGTAGACGATCTAGTGCCTCTAAAGGATTTCGCCCAATGCTCCTACTTTAGGCGATTCACTTAAGAATCATGTGGGCTTGATACTGTTTACAGACGGTCTAAAGAGTCATTATGTATTAATTAGAACAATAAGCAGACTTATGGCTTTTACATCAAAGGATCATGCTATAAAAGAGCTTTGTAGAAGGTGTTTGGTCAGAATCCCTACTATAACAGCAGCTGCCAGTCATAAGAAACGTTTGTAAAAGTTGTGTAGACTGTGAAACCGAACTCCTCACACCTAAACCAGGGTCCTAAAGTTAGTTTTAAAGAATGTGCACAAAATGCAGATGAGCCCGTACGTGGTTTATGCTGACTTTGAATCGCTCTTGCCGCAGTACTACGGCCCTCAACAGCAGGAACAAAAACAACACTTATTAACCTACCATCAGATCTGTTCTTATGCGTTTATTGTTGTTAGGTCAGATGGGCACACACACACCCAGAGATTTACAGAGGCCCCAATGCAGCTAGTAGATTTTTAGAGCAGATGAAACAACTTCGTAATCAGTTATCTAATGAACTGAACCTTTCAGACATTGTTATGACTCCTGAAGACCAAGAACGTTATGACTCATCTACACACTGCTGGATTTGCGGCTTGGAGCTAACACCTAACAGTAAAGACGTGACAGTAAGAGACCACGATCACATACTGAAAGTTCAGAGGGCTGCACACAACAATTGTAATCTCAGCTTAAAGTTGATCCTAAGAAATGGAAACTGCCTATCTTTTTTCATAACTTACGAGGCTACGATTCTCATTTTATCATGCAAGCAGTGACTTCTGAATATAAGAGGTTACCTGCATTGCACACAGTCTTCAGAAACGTACATGACTTGTACTCTTGACTGTTTATCCTTTTATGACTCTGCCAACATCTGATGGGGAGTTTAGATAAGTTAGCGGGATCTCTACAAGACTTTCCAATCACTAAACAATACTTTGATCCATCTTTAGTGCGTAAAGGTGTTTACCCCTATGAATACATGAACTCGTGGATAGGTTTGACGAAGACTCGCTTCTTCCTAAAGGCGCTTTCTTTCTAGTCTTAGAGGCAAAGACATAACTGGCTCTGAATATGAATACGCACAGAAAGCCTGGACAGAATTACACTGTCAAACAATGGGCGATTATCATGATCAATATTTATTGGCTGAACGTGTGTTTATTGGCAGACGTCTTTCAGAATTACAGATCTACATGCATGAAATATTACAGCTTAGACTCATCACATACATCTCTGCGCCTGGCCTTTCTTGGGATGCTTTCTTGAAGTCTACAAACATCAAGATTTGACTTAATATCTGATCTACCCACACTTCAGATAATTGAAGACGGTTTAAGGGAGGTATAGCATGGCCTCACATCCTTACTGCAAAGCCACAACAAATATTAGACGACTATGATCCCACTAAGCCATCCAACTATCTAATGTACTTAGACGCCAACAATCTGTATGGATGGGCCATGAGTCAACCACTCCCACTGAGAAACTTTAAAATGATAAAAGGACCTCATGAAGTTAATACAGTGTTAGGTATTTTGTCACAGCTTCCGCCGGATAATCCAGCAGGGCTAATCTTGGAAGTAGACTTAGAATACCGTAATGAACTACACGATCTCCACAACGATTACCCCCTAGCCGCAGAAAGATTAAAGATGAGTCCCATTGAACCTCCAAAACTGTGCCTAATCTTAGACATAAAACTAAATATGTGTGTCATTACAGACTCCTACAGTTTTACTTAAAACACGGACTAAAGCTGACAGCTGTTCACAGAAATAATTATCTGTGAACAAGAGCCCTTTATGAGGCCATACATCAAGAAGAATACTGATCTTAGAACCCAAGCCACTGACGCTTCAGAAAAAGACTTCTTTAAACTGATGAACAACAGTTGTTTTGGCAAAACCATGGAAAATCCACACAAACGTAAAGATGTTAAATTAGTTACAAAAGAAACCAAGCAATTAAGTTGGCCTCTAAACCCAACTATCAAGACTTTAGAAGATTTAACGACAGCTTGGTTGGAATTATGATGAAGAAAAGGATTTAAGTTGGACAAGCTGGTGTTTATTGCTTTACCGTATTAGAGCTGTCTAAATTATTGATGCTAGAAATTCTGTACGACTACTTTAAACCGCGGTACCCAGAAGCAAGAGTACTTTACACAGACACTGACTCTTTTATTCTAGACGTCCCTACAGAAGACTTTACAAAGACTTAGAAACTGGGGTGGCTAAAGGAGCTGATGGGTGGTACGACACATGCGACTATCCTAAAGACAGTCCTTTACATTCAACTGTGAACAAGAAAGTGATTGGAAAGATGAAGGATGAACTCAATGGGACAGTTATCAAAGAATATGTTGGTTTGCGGTCAAAGATGTATAAGCGTTGCTAGCCAGACTTCTGTAATAAAGAAGGCTAAGGGCATAAGTAAAGAAGTTGTCAAAAAAAATATAACTCACGACAACTACAAGCAAGCTCTCTTTGAAAACAAAGTATTTTATAACACAAATGTTAATCTGCGCTCTACTCTTCATCAAGTAAACACAACTGCTGTTAACAAGAAATCACTAGTCCTAACAATAACAAGAGAACTTACGTCCAATCCTGAGTTTTCATATGCTGTAGGGCATTGGAGAACTTTAAAAGATTAACTTAAGAACCTGCTTAAGAACCTAACAAGAACTTACTTAAGAACCTAACTAGTACTTAACAAGAACTTATAATTTACTTACACTTAACTTGTAATTTACTGTGCACTTAACTAAAAGTACTTTCTATAACTAACGTAACTAGTACTTATCTAGTCTCTTCACTTGTACTTTATCTAGTTCTTAAAAACTATTCCATAGAAAATGGGTCTACAGCAGGAGGTTGTACTTTTTTTGCAGAAGCTGGTTCTTCTTCTTTTACTGTGGGGGCTTGCGACTTTGTTGTTAGTATGGTGTTAGGTATTTGTATGCTAAAACTCCCCCACCAGCAACAACAGCAGCTCCCAATACATAATAATACATCTTATCTTTTGATGTGATTGTGTTGTTGTTAATTGTGCTGTCGTTGTTGGTGGTGCGATGCTGTATTACTATCTAACATTTTTGTTTTGCTGATTGGTTTGCTTTTCTCAGTCTGTGCCATTCAACTAGTCTATGACCAGCCGCAACACGTCCAGGATTTTTAGCTTAGTAACACTACTCACTTGCGGAGCACTCACTTGTGGTACATTCACTTGCTCCTGTGGACTGTCCTGCGACGTCTTCTTCTCCTGATCGCTCATTTTTTTTATTGCGATTAAATTAATATGATCAAAATTAATATGATTAAAAGTAATTAATCCCATGATGAATGGGCATAACATCGTCCCAAATCTGTAATACATGTCACATGCAAGAGTTTCTAGGGACTTGTTTAAAACCGATCTTGTGATAAGTCATATTTTAAATCTTTTTTCCGAATCAACCGGTGCCATCTTACTTAACTAACATAGCATATAGTCTAATCATTGCTGCCCCACTGATCTAACCATTTTTGACCCTAACTGCGCTTCGTACCTAGCGTAGTACTTCTCAACGTCTGATGTAGACAGTTGTTGAATCTGTTCAATACTTAGTTCAGTGCCTAAATACTGTTTAGTTTTTCCACACTCAGCCAGAGAGTATAATCTTTCTTTATGGCAGTGGTCTGCTGAGTAGCCTGAGGAGTAGTCTGCTTGCTCCTCACACTTTAATAGTTCGTCACAATCCATTTTAAAAAGCAATAAAAAAAATAGTATAATACTTTTAAAACGATGAGTTTAACGCTGGTTAATTATGCAGTGCCTATCGTTGGTGTTATAGTCTATTCAACCCTTACAAAATGTTTGTTAGGAATAAAACCGCCCAACATGGAAAAGATAGAAGATTTGCCAAAACTAGTTGCAACCTTATTTTTAGCTTTAACAACAAAAGATTATCTGATTAAAAAGCACATAGACAGTCTTTCGTATTATGATTATTTTAATTATTTTTTTAGTTAATAAAAAGATGAGTGAAAAAAAGATTATCAATACGATTTACCATTCTGCTGTGATTGGCGGTCTTAGTATAGGCTATAGCGTGTTAGCAAAAACATGTTAAAATGAGCCGGCTGACCTAGGGAGGTTAGACATTGAGGACGTTGTTAAGGTTATAGTTGTAATTACTGCAGGGATTGCGTCAAAAGACTTTCTTGTTGCATAGGGGATTATCCCAGAAAATATTAATACATAGAAAGATTAATCTAGAAAATATTGATTTATAAAAGATGTCTGATTAGTTCTGATGGTGGGAGGACTATTGTTAACGCTTTAGCCTTCTCTGGAAGCAATTATATGTTTAGTAAGATTGCGGTCCGATGAAGAGAGAGAACGTCATAACAAGGCAATAGAAGATTTAGCTAAGGCAAGAGACGTTTATGAGAAAAGGCGAATTGCTCACTTAGACTTTATTAATAAAAAGTTAAGAGAACAGGGACATGCAGAGCACACATTTACAGACGTTGATGCCGCAATGAATGAGTATTACTTAGTGACGGGAAAGAAGTTTCTAACATCGCCACCGCCAGAACTGTCTGACTTTTATGAACCATCTGAGGAACAGAAGACTGCAGAGATAGTTTTTATTGCAGTTGGCATGACCTCAGTCTATCCTTGTCGCTCACTTCTTGTATAAAATAAAATGCATTTAAAAATATGAACAAAATATATTATTCTCCTGAAGGGTATTGGAAAGGAAAGACTGCTATTGAAAAACTGAGTAAAGCTGCTAGAGTGTCTGAATCAGATGCGAAAGACTGGCTTTCAAACAGGCAATTTGGCAAATATACTGCCCGCCCCCAAAAGAATAATAAGGCCTAGATTTGTTAATTCAGTTCAAATGACACCCACCAGATGGACTTGCTGTATCTTCCACATGATAAAGTTAGAAGAAAAAGTTTAAGTATGCTCTGACAGTTGTTGACATGGCTTCAAGAACAAAGACGCTGAGCCTCACTGCTGTGGCTGTGGCTTTACAACAAATATACATGCGAGGCCCATTAAAGTATCCTAGGATGATACAGGTTGATGATGGAAAAGAGTTTAAAGTTCTGTAAACCAACTGTTTTTAAAACATCATGTTACAGTTAAGAGAGGGATCCCAGGCAACCATCGATCACAAGCCCTAGTAGAAAACTTAATAAGAATCTAGCTGAACGCCTGTTTACCTATCAATATCACAGAGAAATTATGGACACTACGAAGTACAGAGCACGCAACACAGAATGGGTTAGGAGATTGCCAGCAGTCTTACGCGCCAGAACAATGAAGAATTTAAAGCAACAGCCTTAAACCAGTAAACGCAATCACATTAAAAAAATAAGCATACTGAAGATGTGCAGGGGACTCAAAAACTCTTGCCGTTTGGACTAAAGTAAGATACTTTGTATGCTCCTGGAGAGGCAGAAGGTGATGTTAGAATAGAGCTACAGATCCCATTAGGAGCGTAGACGTATATGAAGTTGAAAGAATCATGAAAACAAACCCCTCCTGTATATTATTAAAGAGAGACTCTCTCTTCTAAAAAGCCTGCCCCTAAAAGATCCTTTGTTTGTGAAGAGCTGCAAGTTGTCCCGCCAAACACAGTGAGTTAAAAAAAGTATTTATTTTGCTAAA
>JAFLJL010019149.1:0-15000 GCA_018398815.1 Conus ventricosus
GATCCTTAAAGATCACCCAACACTCCAGGATAGACACCTTAAAGATCACCCAATACTGCAGGACAGACACCTTAAAGATCACCGGTTCGGACGAGGAGAAAAACAAACACAGTAAAGATAATGCGGTGGAAAGATCACCGGTTTGGACGAGAAGAAAAAACAAACACAGTAAAGATAATGCGGTGGAAAGATCACCGGTTTGGACGAGGAGAAAAAACACATGGAAGATAATGCGGTGGTGTTGTTCAATTTGCTGGATCGTGGTGTCCAAGTGGAAGACAGTCAGTCGCCACCCGAACTGGTATGATTAAGCAAGGTGTGAAGGACAACCCGCCTCAAGTCTTTGCCACAGTAAACAAGGTGTGAAGAACCCGCCTCAAGTCTTTGCCACAGTAAAAAAGGTGTGAAGGACAACCCGCCTCAAGTCTTTGCCACAGTAAACAAGGTGTGAAGAACCCGCCTCAAGTCTTTGCCACAGTAAAAAAGGTGTGAAGGACAACCCGCCTCAAGTCTTTGCCACAGTAAACAAGGTGTGAAGGACAACCCGCCTCAAGTCTTTGCCACAGTAAACAAGGTACGTGTGAAGAACCCGCCTCAAGTCTTTGCCACAGTAAACAAGGTGTGAAGGAGAACCCCCCTCAAGTCTTTGCCACAGTAAACACGGTGTGAAGGACAACCCGCCTTAAGTCTTTGCCACAGTAAACAAGGTGTGAAGAACCCGCCTCAAGTCTTTGTCAGAGTAAACAAGGTGTGAAGAACCCCCCTCAAGTCTTTGCCACAGTAAACACGGTGTGAAGGACAACCCGCCTTAAGTCTTTGCCACAGTAAACAAGGTGTGAAGAACCCGCCTCAAGTCTTTGCCACAGTAAACAAGGTGTGAAGAACCCGCCTCAAGTCTTTGCCACAGTAAACAAGGTGTGAAGAACCCGCCTCAAGTCTTTGCCACAGTAAACAAGGTGTGAAGAACCCGCCTCAAGTCTTTGCCACAGTAAACAAGGTGTAAAGAACCCGCCTCAAGTCTTTGCCACAGTAAACAAGGTGTGAAGAACCCGCCTCAAGTCTTTGTCACAGTAAACAAGGTGTGAAGAACCCGCCTCAAGTCTTTGCCACAGTAAACAAGGTGTGAAGAACCCGCCTCAAGTCTTTGCCACAGTAAACAAGGTGTGAAGGACAACCCGCCTCAAGTGTTTGCCACAGTAAACAAGGTGTGAAGAACCCGCCTCAAGTGTTTGCCACAGTAAACAAGGTGTGAAGGACAACCCGCCTCAAGTGTTTGCCACAGTAAACAAGGTGTGAAGGACAACCTGCCTCAAGTCTTTGCCACAGTAAACAAGGTGTGAAGGACAACCCGCCTCAAGTGTTTGCCAGAGTCTGACCAGAATGTCCATGGCTAGTGTCACGAAACAAAGCCTGAGCTCCCGAGGGAATCACAGAGGTAAAAGAGAGTGAATCTCCACGATCACCTCCCCCTCTTTGTTCCCGACTCCTGCACATGGAAGATACACACACACACACACACACACACACACACACACACACACACACACACACACACACACACACACACACACACACACACACACACACACACACACACACACACACACACACACACACACACACACACACACACACACACACACACACAAGATGTCTTTTTGTGTGAAATGCACCTGGACCAAATTTCTGATGATGAGATAATAAAGTGTTTCTTATCTTATCTTACCTTATCTTATCTCTCTCACACACACACGCACACACACACACACACACACACACACACACACACACACACACACACACACACACACACACACACACACACACACACACACACACACACACACACACGCGGTGTATGTCTCCACCAGCCATCTGCCGCCTTCAGAAGAACTTCAGGTGACGTCACGTACCTGACGATTTGTTTCAGCTGGGGGCCAGCTCCAGCCAGGTGGGGGTGACCATGGTTCTCCAGCCAGGTGGGGGTGACCATGGTTCTCCAGCCAGGTGGGGATGACCATGGTTCTCCAGCCAGGTGGGGATGACCATGGTTCTCCAGCCAGGTGGGGATGACCATGGTTCTCCAACCAGGTGGGGATGACCATGGTTCTCCAGCCAGGTGGGGATGACCATGGTTCTCCAGCCAGGTGGGGGTGACCATGGTTCTCCAGCCAGGTGGGGATGACCATGGTTCTCCAGCCAGGTGGTTCTCCAGCACACACACAGACGGGTCACTGAGGAATGGCCGCCAACGAAGACGGGGTCACTGAGGAATGGCCACCAACGAAGACGGGGTCACTGAGGAATGGCCGCCAACGAAGACGGGGTCACTGAGGAGGTTGCAACTGAAGGGGTCAGTCTTCCGAATCGCGGATCGCATGATCACGTTACTGGATCCGTCCCAGATCCCCTCAGACGGTTCTCAGAGCGAAACAAAACAAGCCCTAAAGCCTTGATTAAAATCATGTTTCAACCCGTTGATTGTACTGGTCAGTTTGTCAGTGGGGAGGTAGTACAGAGGTCAGTGGTCACGAAAAAGAAACCAAATCAAATAGCACTCCACAACATGCTATAGCCATAATCCATTTCATGCAGGCAGTCACGCGCTATAGCCATAATCCATTTCATGCAGGCAGTCACGCGCTATAGCCATAATCCATTTCATGCAGACAGTCACGCTATAGCCATAATCCATTTCATGCAGGCGGTCACGCTATAGCCATAATCCATTTCATGCAGGCAGTCACGCGCTATAGCCATAATCCATTTCATGCAGGCAGTCACGCTATAGCCATAATCCATTTCATGCAGGCAGTCACGCGCTATAGCCATAATCCATTTCATGCAGACAGTCACGCTATAGCCATAATCCATTTCATGCAGGCGGTCACGCTATAGCCATAACCCATTTCATGCAGGCGGTCACGCTATAGCCATAATCCATTTCATGCAGGCAGTCACGCGCTATAGCCATAATCCATTTCATGCAGGCAGTCACGCTATAGCCATAATCCATTTCATGCAGGCAGTCACGCTATAGCCATAATCCATTTCATGCAGGCAGTCACGCTATAGCCATAATCCATTTCATGCAGGCAGTCACGCTATAGCCATAATCCATTTCATGCAGGCAGTCACGCTATAGCCATAATCCATTTCATGCAGGCAGTCACGCTATAGCCATAATCCATTTCATGCAGGCAGTCACGCTATAGCCATAATCCATCTCATGCAGGCAGTCACGCGCTATAGCCATAATCCATTTCAGGACCACGAGGACAACGACAAATGTTGAGAACTAATCTGTATATGCTTGAATATGTTATTCCTGATGGCTGTGATGCTCATAATCATACATTCAGATATAAAACGTAACAAGATCTGCAGCCGGAGACCTTAAACTGCAACCCTGACCTGCTTTGAAACAGCTTCTTTTTCGCTTTCCAAAGAGCCCAGTAAGTTTTTTTGTATAACTTAACAAGTGTGTACGTTTACATTGTAAATGTGCTCTGCAAAATTAGAACGACTCCGAAGTCTAACTATTAAAGTTAGGTTTGAGCTCTGTGGTCAGCATAATTCTGACGATGCTATGAACTGGTCCATCCTATCTTCATCACCTACACTTGAATGTTATCCATGGTTCTGTTGTCAAATATACCATCAAGCACTTTACTCTCTGTCTCTCTGTCTCTCTGTCTCCCTGTCTCTCTGTCTCTGTCTCTGTCTCTGTCTCCTCTCTCTCTCTCTCTCTTCTCTCTCTCTCTCTCTCTCTCTCTCTCTCTCTCTCTCTCTCACTCCATATTGGCAAATATACCATCGCGTGTTTTATGGTCTCTATGTCTGTCTGGCTTTCTCTCTCTCTCTATCTCTCTCCTTTCTCTCTATCTGTCTGTTTGTCTGTCTTTTTCTCTCTCATCGCTTTTCTATGTCGTAAATCGCTGAAGCTGTTCCAAGCATCACGTGCATACTGGGTTAAATATTACAGCCTCCCCCCATACACACACATACATACACATACGAGAACATGTGCACAGATTGCTTTTGTTCCCAGCCACATACGCCGAATATACAGGCAGCACCCAATCCAAATCATGTCAATATAAACACCATATGCCGTATATACTGACACCACCCAATCCAAATCATGACAATATAAACACCACTTGGCTGCGTGTTTAAAGGAGTGGGATTAATAGATCATTTCATTTGTTGGATTCATAGATCATTTCATGTGTTGGATTCATAGATCATTTCATTTGTTGGATTCATAGATCATTTCATTTGTTGGATTCATAGATCATTTCATGTGTTGGATTCATAGATCATTTCATGTGTTGGATTCATAGATCATTTCATGTGTTGGATTCATAGATCATTTCATTTGTTGGATTCATAGATCATTTCATGTGTTGGATTCATAGATCATTTCATGTGTTGGATTCATAGATCATTTCATGTGTTGGATTCATAGATCATTTCATTTGTTGGATTCATAGATCATTTCATTTGCTGGATTCATAGATCATTTCATTTGTCGAACAGGGGCACGTACGCCAAACCAAGCTGTATGTAAGGGCGGATATGCCATTCTTCTCTTTAGGAGATACCATTTTTATCTTTAGGAGATATCATTCTTATCTTTAGGAGATATCATTCGTGAAACAAATACATTGGTGAGGTCATGTAAGGCACGGACAACTGACCAAAGGCCAGTTCTGGCTGACTACCGGTAGCAAACAGTATCTTAGAAAATTATAAAAGCATTATGAGAAGATATTCCATTATTTGCTATATATGTATGTCGTGGGTTACTGTTTTTTATGTTTATTTCTAGCCCACATTTCTCTATTCACGGCAAGTCTAAAGTATGCTTTGATCTTGTTACTGTTGTGCCCAACACTTTCCCTTAGCAGGAGTACAGACGTCCATCAGCCGACTCCTCCCCTTGGCAGGAGTACAGACGTCCATCAGCCGACTCCTCCCCTTGACAGGAGTACAGACGTCCATCAGGCGACTCCTCCCCTTGGCAGGAGTACAGACGTCCATCAGCCACGCACGCACGCTTCACGCGACACCACTTGGACTTTACACTCCGATTACGCTGGCAGGACAGCACGCATGCTTCATGTCGGCAGCGTATCACGTGCGTCGCTCTGTGTGGATCCCTGATTACTCTGTCCTGTGACCAAACCAGTGTCAACCAGCACTGTGGTAACCTGTCAAGGTATGTTATGTCCTAAATGCTGTTTCAAGATGAAGATTTTGTTTTTGCTCTTTCAGAACTTTGGTATGAACATTGTGAAAGTAAATAATGGATTATGAATACTGAAGTGTTGGTATTACGTCTGGGGTACGTTCTGTGCAATCTGGTGACAGCTCCCCCCCCCCCCCCCCCCCCCCCCCCCCCGAGGGTCTGCTGAGAAACGCAAGAGAGGAAGCCGGAATGTCTTGTGATGGGTCTGTTGCTGTATTACTTTGGATGAGATATACTGTCGTCGTGATCCTTTCTCTGTGCTAGATATTTTTTTAGTGTTGTTTATAGAAATTTAATGATGTGGTCTGATGCCTTGGGATTTTAACTTTCCCTCAATACTCTTCAAGCTTACCGACCTTCATTTGAGGTGTGGGAGGAATGGGGGTGGTGGTGGGGGTGGAAGATCCCTCAATACTCTTCAAGCTTACCGACCTTCATTTGAGGTGTGGGAGGAATGGGGGTGGTGGTGGGGGTGGAAGATCCCTCAATACTCTTCAAGCTTACCGACCTTCATTTGAGGTGTGGGAGGAATGGGGGTGGTGGTGGGGGTGGACGGGTAGTAACAGAGATTGTTTTGTTTAAAACAAACCCCACCTGTATTTCCTTCCTTTCGTACGTTGGACGCATCCATACATTTCCTTCTTTTAGATCTCTAAATTGGACGAATTTCAAATTCACAAAGGTAACGCATTTTTTGCTTGTTATGGCCAGTCTCATGGTTTACAAGCAAATTTTAAAAAGAATTATCTGAGAATCCATCAAACAAAGGGGCAAACCAATGACAAGCAAACAACATGTACAAACAAAGGACAAGCAAACAACGTGTACAAACAAATGACAAGCAAACAACATGTACAAACAAAGGACAAGCAAACAACGTGTACAAACAAATGACAAGCAAACAACATGTACAAACAAATGACAAGCAAACAACATGTACAAACAAATGACAAGCAAACAACATGTACAAACAAAGGACAAGCAAACAACATGTACAAACAAATGACAAGCAAACAACATGTACAAACAAATTCCAAGACAAATGTGTTTGTCCCTAGTCTTTGGCGGACTTACTAACAACTCTCTGACAAATGTGTTTGTCCCTAGTCTTTGGCGGACTTACTAACAACACTCTGACAAATGTGTTTGTCCCTAGTCTTTGGCGGACTTACAAACAACTCTCTGACAAATGTGTTTGTCCATAGTCTTTGGCGGACTTACTAACAACTCTCTGACAAATGTGTTTGTCCCTAGTCTTTGGCGGACTTACTAACAACTCTCTGACAAATGTGTTTGTCCCTAGTCTTTGGCGGACTTACTAACAACTCTTTGACAAATGTGTTTGTCCCTAGTCTTTGGCGGACTTACTAACAACTCTCTGACAAATGTGTTTGTCCCTAGTCTTTGGCGGACTTACTAACAACTCTTTGACAAATGTGTTTGTCCCTAGTGTTTGGCGGACTTACTAACAACTCTTTGACAAATGTGTTTGTCCCTAGTGTTTGGCGGATTTACTAACAACTCTTTGACAAATGTGTTTGTCCCTAGTGTTTGGCGGACTTACTAACAACTCTTTGACAAATGTGTTTGTCCCTAGTGTTTGGCGGACTTACTAACAACTCTTTGACAAATGTGTTTGTCCCTAGTCTTTGGCGGACTTACTAACAACTCTCTGACAAATGTGTTTGTCCCTAGTGTTTGGCGGACTTACTAACAACTCTTTGACAAATGTGTTTGTCCCTAGTGTTTGGCGGACTTACTAACAACTCTTTGACAAATGTGTTTGTCCCTAGTGTTTGGCGGATTTACTAACAACTCTTTGACAAATGTGTTTGTCTCTAGTGTTTGGCGGACTTACTAACAATTCTTTGACAAATTGGTTTCAGTTTCCGCCTGCACTGGCCTCACCTTGAAGCTGTGTACAGGCAGCCTACACACGGGAAACCAACCAGCGGACTGTGTACAGGCAGCCTACACACGGCAAACCAACCAGCGGACTGTGTACAGGCAGCCTACACACGGCAAACCAACCAGCGGACTGTGTACAGGCAGCCTACACACGGGCAAACCAACCAACGGACTGTGTACAGGCAGCCTACACACGGCAAACCAACCAACAGACTGTGTACAGGCAGCCTACACACGGGAAATCAACCAGCGGACTGTGTACAGGCAGCCTACACACGGGAAATCAACCAGGGGACTGTGTGCAGGCAGTCTACACACGAGAAATCAACCAGCGGACTGCGTACAGGCAGCCTACACACGGGCAAACCAACCAGCGGACTGTGTACAGGCAGCCTACACACGGCAAACCAACCAGCGGACTGTGTACAGGCAGCCTACACACGGGAAACCAACCAGCGGACTGTGTACAGGCAGCCTACACACGGGCAAACCAACCAGCGGACTGTGTACAGGCAGCCTACACACGGCAAACCAACCAGCGGACTGTGTACAGGCGGCCTACACACGGGCAAAACCAACCAGCGGACTGTGTACAGGCGGCCTACACACGGGAAATCAACCAGCGGACTGTGTACAGGCAGCCTACACACGGGAAATCAACCAGCGGACTGTGTACAGGCAGCCTACACACGGGAAACCAGCCAACGGAACCCAGCAGTTTACCACGTTCAAATGAGGGACGCCCTGATCAACCGCCTGCTTTGGATCCTCACAGCCTTGCCCTGTACCCAGGCGGGCCGCGGGCCATCTGAACAGTTCTGGAGGCAGAGTGGTTTCCTCCTGTTTGCTCCCGTCAGCCATCCCACAATCCAGTGGGGGTGCTGTGGGGGCGGGCAGCAGCACGGATGTGGCCAGTGGGGTGTCCAGCACAGCTGGTGCATGGCCTTCGTGCTGCTGGCTGTCCGCAGACACTGCCATCTGTTGAGGGACGTCACGGAGCTGACCGGAACTTGTCTTCCTGGAAGTGGCATCGGTGGCTGGCAGACGTGGGTCCGAGATTCAGCGATGGAGGTGAAGTGCTGTGTTGTTGGTGTTTGTCGTCGTCATCGTTGTTGTTGTTGTTGTTATTGTTATTGTTGTTGTTGTTGTTGTTGCCCTCACGAAGGAGGTCATGTTTTCACCCATGTCTGCTTGTTTATCAGCAAGATCACGAGGAAAAAAGCTGAACTGATTCAATGGAAGCTAGGTTTTTAGATGAAATGGAATACAAACGGACACACACTCACACCACACACACACACACACCCCACACACACACACACACCCACACACCAACACACCACGCACGCACGCACGCACGCACGCACGCACGCACGCACGCACGCACGCACGCACGCACACACACACACACACACACCACACGTGCGCACGAAAAAAGCCCGTTAATTTCTGGCGCTGTCCTGATCCAAAGGCAGATGCAGTTCAGTACTCGCTTTCTTCAGATAAAGTGCATGGCTTTCAAAGATAAAATGTCAGGTTTATTATGAGACGTCATTTTACCCACTAATTGCAAAGAAATATGATACTGATGAGGGAAAGTGAAGGAAGAAGAGGGATATCTATTTAGTCACCTCACAGTAAAAACACTGAGTGGAGATGAGACAATAAGGATTCAATCATTGAGGACTGTAGATATCTATTTAGTCACCTCACAGTAACACACTGAGGGAGATGAGACAATAAGGATTCAATCATTGAGGACTGTAGATATCTATTTAGTCACCTCACAGTAACACACTGAGTGGAGATGAGACAATAAGGATTCAATCATTTAGGACTGTAGATATCTATTTAGTCGCTCCACAGTAACACACTGAGTGGAGATGAGACAATAAGGATTCAATCATTGAGGACTGTAGATATCTATTTAGTCGCTCCACAGTAACACACTGAGTGGAGATGAGACAATAAGGATTCAATCATTGAGCACTGTAGATATCTATTTAGTCGCTCCACAGTAACACACTGAGTGGAGATGAGACAATAAGGATTCATCATTGAGCACTGTAGATATCTATTTAGTCGCTACACAGTAACAAATTAAGTGGAGATGAGACAATAAGGATTCAATCATTTAGGACTGTAGATATCTATTTAGTCGCTACACAGTAACACATTGAGTGGAGATGAGACAATAAGCATTCAATCATTTAGGACTGTAGATATCTATTTAGTCGCTACACAGTAAACACTGAGTTTGGGGATGAGACAATAAGGATTCAATCATTCAGGACTGTAGATATCTATTTAGTCGCTACACAGTAACAAATTAAGTGGAGATGAGACAATAAGGATTCAATCATTGAGGACTGTAGATATCTATTTAGTCGCTCCACAGTAACACACTGAGTGGAGATGAGACAAAAATGATTTAATCATTTAGGACTGTAGATATCTATTTAGTCGCTACACAGTAACAAATTAAGTGGAGTTGAGACAATAATGAATTAATCATTTTAGGACTGTAGAATATCTATTTAGTCGCTCCACCGTAACACACTGAGTGGAGATGAGACAATAAGGATTCAATCATTGAGCACTGTAGATATCTATTTAGTCGCTCCACAGTAACAAATTAAGTGGAGATGAGACAATAAGGATTCAATCATTTAGGACTGTAGATATCTATTTAGTCGCTAAAACAGTAACAAATTAATTGGAGATGAGACAATAAGGATTCAATCATTTAGGAGTGTAGATATCTATTTAGTCGCTACACAGTAAAAAATTAAGTGGAGATGAGACAATAAGGATTCAATCATTCAGGACTGTAGATATCTATTTAGTCGCTACACAGTAACAAATTAAGTGGAGATGAGACAATAAGGATTCAATCATTGAGGACTATAGATATCTATTTAGTCGCTCCACAGTAACACATTTGAGTGAGAGTGAGACAATAAGGATTCAATCATTGAGGACTGTAGATATCTATTTTGTCGCTCCACAGTAACACCTGAGTGGAGATGAGACAATAAGGATTCAATCATTTAGGACTGTAGATATCTATTTAGTCACTACACAGTAACACATTGAGTGGAGATGAGACAATAAGGATTCAATCATTTAGGACTGTAGATATCTATTTAGTCACTACACAGTAACACATTGAGTGGAGATGAGACAATAAGGATTCAATCATTTAGGACTGTAGATATCTATTTAGTCACTACACAGTAACACATTGAGTGGAGATGAGACAATAAGGATTCAATCATTTTGGGACTGTAGATATCTATTTAGTCGCTCCACAGTAACACACTGATGGAGATGAGACAATAAGGATTCAATCATTTAGGACTGTAGATATCAATCTAGTCGCTCCCACAGTAACACACTGAGTGGAGATGAGACAATAAAGATTCAATCATTTAGGACTGTAGATATCTATTTAGTCGCTACATAGTAACAAAAAATGTGTAGGTGAGACAATAAAGTATCAATCATTTAGTACTGTAAATATCTATTTAGTCGCTCCACAGTAACAACTGAGTGGAGATGAGACAATAAGGATTCAATCATTTAGGACTGTAGATATCTATTTAGTCGCTCCACAGTAACACATTGAGTGGGGATGAGACAATAAGGATTCAATCATTTAGGACTGTAGATATCTATTTAGTCGCTCCACAGTAACACACTGAGTGGAGATGAGACAATAAGGATTCAATCATTTAGGACTGTAGATATCTATTTAGTCGCTACACAGTAACACATGAGTGGAGATGAGACAATAAGGATTCAATCATTGAGGACTGTAGATATCTATTTAGTCGCTACACAGTAACACATTGAGTGGAGATGAGACAATAAGGATTCAATCATTTAGGACTGTAGATATCTATTTAGTTGCTCCACAGAAACAAATTAAGTGGAGATGAGACAATAAGGATTCAATCATTGAGGACTATAGATATCTATTTAGTCGCTCCACAGTAACAAATTAAGTTCAGGTGAGACAATAAGGATTCAATCATTTAGGACTGTATATATCTATTTAGTCGCTCCAGTGTAACAAATAAAGTGGAGGTGAGACAATAAGGATTCAATCATTTAGGATTGTAGATATCTATTTAGTCGCTCCACAGTAACACACTGAGTGGAGATGAGACAATAATGATTCAATCATTGAGGACTGTAGATATCTATTTAGTCGCTACACAGTAACACACTGAGTGGAGATGAGACAATAAGGATTCAATCATTAGAACTGTAGATATCTATTTAGTCTCTGCACAGTAACACACTGAGTGGAGATGAGACAGTAAGGATTCAATCAATTTAGGACTGTAGATATCTATTTAGTCGCTCCACAGTAAACATTGAGTGGAGATGAGACAATAAAGGGTTCAATCATTTAGGACTGTAGATATCTATTTAGTCGCTTACACAGTAACAAATTAAGTGGAGATGAGACAATAAGGATTCAATCATTGAGGACTGTAGATATCTATTTAGTCGCTCCACAGTAACAAATTAAGTGGAGATGAGCAATAAGGATTCAATCATTTAGGACTGTAGATATCTATTAGTCACTACCCAGTAACACATTGAGTGGAGATGAGACAATAAGGATTCAATCATTGAGGACTGTAGATATCTTATTTAGTCGCTCCACAGTACACACTGAGTGGAGATGAGACATAAGGATTCAATCATTGAGGACTGTATATATCTATTTAGTCGCTCCACAGTAACACTTGAGTTTAGATGAGACAATAAGGATTCAATCATTTAGGACTGTGATATCTATTTGTCGCTCCACAGTAACAAACTGAGTGGAGTGAGACAATAAGGATCAATGATTGAGGACTGGCCCTAAGCTGAGGTTAAGGATTCAATCATCAGTTGATGTTGACTTGTGAACCTGGGCTGAAGGCAGACAGTTGATGTTGACTTGTGACCTGGCTGAAGGCAGACAGTTGACTTGTGACCTGGCTGAAGGCAGACAGTTGATGGTTGACTTGTGTACCTGGCTGAAGGCAGACAGTTGATTTGTGACCTGGCTGAAGGCAGACAGTTGATGTTGATTTGTGACCTGGCTGAAGGCAGACAGTTGACATGTGACCTGGCTGAAGGCAGACAGTTGATGTTGACTTGTGACCTGGCTGAAGGCAGACAGTTGATGTGACTTGTGACCTGGCTGAAGGCAGACAGTTGATGTTGACTTGTGACCTGGCTGAAGGCAGACAGTTGATGTTGACTTGTGACCTGGCTGAAGGCAGACAGTTGATGTTGACTTGTGACCTGGCTGAAGCTAGTTGACTTGTGACCTTGCTGAAGGCAGACAGTTGACTTGTGACTGGCTGAAGGCAACAGTTGACTTGTGACCTGGCTGAAGGCAGACAGTTGATGCTGACTTGTGACCTGGCTGAAGGTAGTTGACTTATGACCTGGCTGAAGGTAGTTGACTTGTGACCTGGCTGAAGGCAGACAGTTGACTTGTGACCTGGCTGAAGGCAGACAGTTGATGTTGACTTGTGACTGGCTGAAGGCAGACAGTTGACCTGTGACCTGGCTGAAGGCAGATAGTTTATGTTGACTTGTGACCTGGCTGAAGGCAGACAGTTGATGTTGACTTGTGACCTGGCTGAAGGCAGACAGTTTACCTGTGACCTGGCTGAAGGCAGACAGTTGACCTGTGACCTGGCTGAAGGTAGACAGTTGACTTGTGACCTGGCTGAAGGCAGACAGTTGATGTTGGACTTGTGACCTGGCTGAAGGCAGACAGTTGACTTGTGACCTGGCTGAAGGCAGACAGTTGATGTTGATTTGTGACCTGGCTGAAGGCAGACAGTTGACTTGTGACCTGGCTGAAGGCAGACAGTTGATGTTGACTTGTGACCTGGCTGAAGGCAGACAGTTGATGTTGACTTGTGACCTGGCTGAAGGCAGACAGTTGATGTTGACTTGTGACCTGGCTGAAGGTAGTTGACTTGTGACCTGGCTGAAGGCAGACAGTCGACTTGTTACTGGCTGAAGGCAGACAGGTGACTTGTGACCTGGCTGAGGCAGACAGTGATGCTGACTTGTGACCTGCCTGAAGGTAGTTGACTTGTGACCTGGCTGAAGGTAGTAGACTTGTGACCTGGCTGAAGGCCAGACAGTTGACTTGTGACCTGGCTGAAGGCAGACAGTTGATGTTGACTTGTGACCTGGCTGAAGCAGACAGTTGACCTGTGACCTGGCTGAAGGCAGACAGTTGATGTTGACTTGTGACCTGGCTGAAGGCAGACAGTTGATGTTGACTTGTGACCTGGCTGAAGGCAGACAGTTGACCTGTGACCTGGCTGAAGGCAGACAGTTGATTGTGACCTGGCTGAAGGAGACAGTTGACTTGTGACCTGGCTGAAGGCAGACAGTTGACTTGTGACCTGGCTGAAGGCATACAGATGATGTGACTTGTGACCTGGCTGAAGGCAGACAGTTGACTTGCGACCTGGCTGAAGGCAGACAGTTGATGTTGACTGTGACCTGGCTGAAGGCAGACAGTTGACTTGTGACCTGGCTGAAGGCAGACAGTTGATGTTGACTTGTGACCTGGCTGAAGGCAGACAGTTGATGTTGACTTGTGACCTGGCTGAAGGCAGACTGTTGAGGGTTGACTTGTGACCTGGCTGAAGGCAGACAGTATGTTGACTTGTGACCTGGCTGAAGGCAGACAGTTGATTGTTGACTTGTGTGACCTGGCTGAAGGCAGACAGTTGATGTTGACTTGTGAGCTGGCTGAAGGTAGTTGACTTGTGACCTGGCTGAAGGCAGACAGTTGATTTTGACTTGTGACCTGGCTGAAGGCAGACAGTTGACTTGTGACCTGGCTGAAGGCAGACAGTTGACTTGTGACCTGGCTGAAGGCAGACAGTTGATGTTGACTTGTGACCTGGCTGAAGGCAGACGTTGACTTGTGACCGGGCTGAAGGCAGACAGTTGATGTTGACTTGTGACCTGGCTTAAGGCAGACAGTTGACTTGTGACCTGGCTGAAGGCAGACAGTTGACTGTGACCTGGCTGAAGGCAGACAGTGATGTTTACTTGTGACCTGGCTGAAGGTAGTTGACTTGTGACCTGGCTGAAGGCAGACAGTTGATGTTGACTTGTGACCTGGCTGAAGGCAGACAGAGTTGACTTGTGACCTGGCTGAAGGCAGACAGTGATGGGACTTGTGACCTGGCTGAAGGCAGACAGTTGACTTGTGACCTGGCTGAAGGCAGACAGTTGACCTGTGACCTGGCTGGAGGCAGACAGTTGTGTTAGTTGTGACCGGCTGAAGGCAGACAGTTGATGTTGACTTGTGATCGGGCTGAAGGCAGACAGTTGATGTTGACTTGTGACCTGGCTGAAGGTAGTGACATGTGACCTGGCTGAAGGCAGACAGTTGATTTTGGATTGTGACCTGGCTGAAGGCAGACAGTTGACTTGTGACCTGGTGAAGGCAGACGTTGACTTGTGACCTGGCTGAAGGCAGAAAAGTTGACTTGTGACCTGGCTGAGGCAGACAGTTGATGTTGACTTGTGACCTGGCTGAAGGCAGACAGTTGACTGTGACCTGGCTGAAGGCAGACAGTTGATGTTGACTTGTGACCTGGCTTTAAGGCAGACATTGACTTGTGACCTGGCTGAAGGCAGACAGTTGACCTGTGACCTGGCTGAAGGCAGACGTTGATGTTGACTTGTGACCTGGCTGAAGGTAGTTGACTTGTGACCTGGCGAAGCAATCAGTTGATGTTGACTTTGTGACCTGGCTGAGGCAGACAGTTGACTTGTGACCTGCTGAAGGC
>JAFLJL010019149.1:20000-44779 GCA_018398815.1 Conus ventricosus
AGAATGGAACACTATATATTAACAGAATGGAACACTATATCAACAGAATGGAACACTATTAGGAACAAAACACCTATAGAATTAACAGAATGGAACACTATATATTAACAGAATGGAACACTATATTTCAACAGAATGGAACACTATATTTCAGCAGAATGGAACACTGTATATTAACAGAATGGAACACTGTATATTAACAGAATGGAACACTATTAGGAACAAAACTCCTATAGAATGGAACACTATATATTAACAGAATGGAACACTATATTTCAACAAAACGGAACACTATATTTCAACAGAATGGAACACTATATTTCAACAGAATGGAACACTATATATTAACAGAATGGAACACTATATATTAACAGAATGGAACACTATTAGGAACAAAACTCCTATAGAATTAACAGAATGGAACACTGTATATATTAACAGAATGGAACACTATATTTCAACAGAATGGAACATTGTATTTCAACAGAATGGAACACTATACATTAACAGAATGGAACACTACACATTAACAGAATGGAACACTATACATTATCAGAATGGAACACTATACATTATCAGAATGGAACACTATATATATTAACAGAATGGAACACTATACATGAACAGAATGGAACACTATATATTAACAGAATGGAACACTATATATTAACAGAATGGAACACTATATATTAACAGAATGGAACACTATATATTAACAGAATGGAACACTACTAACAGAATGGAACACTATTAGGAACAAAACTCCTATAGAATTAACAGACTGGAACACTATATATTAACACAATGGAACACTATATATATCAACAGAATGGAACACTATATTTCAACAGAATGGAACACTATATTTCAACAGAATGGAACACTATATATTAACAGAATGGAACACCATACATTAACAGAATGGAACACTATACATTAACAGAATGGAACACTATACATTAACAGAATGGAACACTATACATTAACAGAATGGAACACCATATATTAACAGAATGGAACACTATGCATTAACAGAACGGAACACTATACATTAACAGAATGGAACACTATATATATTAAGAGAATGGAACACTATACATTAACAGAATGGAACACTGTATATTAACAGAATGGAACACTATATATTAACAGAATGGAACACTACTAACAGAATGGAACACTATTAGGAACAAAACTCATATAGAATTAACAGACTGGAACACTATACATTAACAGACTGGAACACCATATATTAACAGAATGGAACACTACACATTAACAGACTGGAACACTATATATTAACAGAATGGAACACTATATATTAACAGAATGGAACACTATACATTAACAGAATGGAACACTATATATTAACAGAATGGAACACTATACATTAACAGAATGGAACACTATATATTAACAGAATGGAACACTACTAACAGAATGGAACACTATTAGGAACAAAACTCCTATAGAATTAACAGACTGGAACACTATATATTAACAGACTGGAACACTATATATTAACAGACTGGAACACTATATACTAACAGAATGGAACACTATATATTAACAGAATGGAACACTATATATTAACAGAATGGAACACTATATATTAACAGAATGGAACACTATCAATTAACAGACTGGAACACTATTAGGAACAAAGCAACCGAAGAAAATTTCAGAACCTGTTAATGACGGATGTATAACATTTAATGCTGAAATTAATCTGAAAGCCTCGTCGCACTATTACCTTGGTTATCTATGTAAAGAGATAAGAAATTTAGGCCACAGAAACCGGTTGATTTCTCTCCGTAAAGAGAAACACTCTCTGTAAGCCATTTAATAATACTTTGTCAACACTCACTGCAAGCCATTTAATAATACTTTGTCAAAGAGCAGAGAATCATTTCGCAAATCTGATGGATCCACTCCGATATCTGTCTCCATACGTTGAATGACTCTTCAATTCTTTGTTGTGTTTGTGAATGATTGTTACACAATCTGCTGGGTATTTATCGTTGGATGATCTGTTAATGTGAGGTTTTGAATTTCTTGGCATTATACTTTGAAGTGCACTCACATACGTACGTTTTTCTCACAAGCAGACACATGTACGCAGACACAGACAGTCTCAGGACACACTTCAGTATGCTAACGGAATCACACACACACAGATCAACGTTTATCGTCGTCTTCATAACAAAACGCACAACCACACAGATTGATAGGCACACTTCATTTCCTCCAGCATATCGTCTGACATATAGTTTAATGGCAAAACGTTAGCTTGGAAAAGAACACACACACACACACACACACACACACACACACACACACACACACACACACACACACACACGCACGCACGCACGCACGCACGCACGCACACACACACACACACACACACACACACACACACACACACACACACACACACACACACACACACACACACACACACACACACACACACACACACACACACACCAAGGAATGGAACGCAAGTTAAACTGCACGTGTAGGCTTAAACAATTTAGTAAACCAAGATAATGAGATCAGCATCATTAAGCAAGTTCTTTTCTCCCACCCAGCCCAGATAACCTACACACAAATACCGCTGTCATTGTCACTGGCCACGGACCTGTCAGGCCATGGGGCGATGTCATTGTCACTGCCCCCGGACCTATGAGGCCATGGGGCGATGTCATTGTCACTGCCCCCGGACCTATCAGGCCATGGGGCGATGTCATTGCCACTGCCCCCGGACCTATCAGGCCATGGGGCGATGTCACTCTCACTACCCCCGGACCTATCAGGCCATGGGGCGATGTCACTGTCACTACCCCCAGACCTATCAGGCCATCGGGTGATGTCCTGATGGACGCTGCACCAGTCGTCTTCACGTCTGAGATGAGTGTTGATCCGTTTGGATTCATCATGTTACCGTGTCTCCTGTTTTGTTTGGTTCACGCGTGTAACAAATGAGTTTGTACAGTCATGCAGTTTGCTTCTCTCTCTCCCCCCCTTTCTTTCTCCCCCCCTCTCTTTGACTCTGTGTGTGTGTGTGGTGTGTGTGTGGTGTGTGTGTGTGGTGTGCGTGCGTGCGTGCGTGCGTGCGTGCGTGCGTGCGTGCGTGCGTGCGTGCGTGTGGTGTGTGTGTGTGTGTGTGTGTGTGTGTGTGTGTGTGTGTGTGTGTGTGTGTGTGTGTGTGTGTGTTGCGCGCGCGGTAGTGAATTGTCATTTTTTTCAGCAAGTCTTAGCATCAGCGTAATGAAAGTTGGCAGAATGTGAAATACTGTGAGGGTCTTTCCAGTCACCAGACACAAAGACATCACAGAACCTCATCAGTGAGGGTCTTTCCAGTCACCAGACACAAAGACATCACAGAACCTCATCAGTGAGGGTCTTTCCAGTCACCAGACACAAAGACATCACAGAACCTCATCAGTGAGGGTCTTTCCAGTCACCAGACACAAAGATATCACAGAACCTCATCAGTGAGGGTCTTTCCAGTCACCAGACACAAAGACATCACAGAACCTCATCAGTGAGTCTTTCCAGTCACCAGACACAACGACATCACAGAACCTCATCAGTGAGGGTCTTTCCAGTCACCAGACACAAAGACATCACAGAACCTCATCAGTGAGGGTCTTTCCAGTCACCAGACACAAAGACACCACAGAACCGCATCAGTGAGGGGTTTTCCAGTCACCAGACACAAAGACATCACAGAACCTCATCAGTGAGGGGCTTTCCAGTCACCAGACACAAAGACATCACAGAACCTCATCAGTGAGGGTCTTTCCAGTCACCAGACACAAAGACATCACAGAACCTCATCAGTGCGGGTCTTTCCAGTCACCAGACACAAAGACACCACAGAACCTCATCAGTGCGGGTCTTTCCAGTCACCAGACACAAAGACATCACAGAACCTCATCAGTGAGGGGCTTTCCAGTCACCAGACACAAAGACATCACAGAACCTCATCAGTGAGGGTCTTTCCAGTCACCAGACACAAAGACATCACAGAACCTCATCAGGGAGGGTCTTTCCAGTCACCAGACACAAAGACATCACAGAACCTCATCAGGGAGGGTCTTTCCAGTCACCAGACACAAAGACTTCACAGAACCTCATCAGTGAGGGTCTTTCCAGTCACCAGACACAAAGACATCACAGAACCTCATCAGTGAGGGTCTTTCCAGTCACCAGACACAAAGACATCACAGAACCTCATCAGCTTTAAATCTGCTATGAGCTTCAGCAAGCAACTCAATATTACAAACTTGTCATTTTCCTAGGAATTATAGTCACTTAGACCTATAATGTTACAGACAGCTAAAAGGCATTGTTACGTCAAAGCACATACTAAAAGCGTACTATCAAGTTACATTCTGTCAAAGTCACCCCATATTACCGTATAACTGCCTTTCTACGAAGTAGACGTGGAGATATGAATGAATGTATTACAGAATACAGTACTAAGATAGTCAACATACACACAAAACAGCGTCATGCATATTACGTTAAAAGGATTCCACACCACTGATGCACGTATTGAACAGGTAGGTGACATATTGATGAGGAACTGTTGCTGTTGTTGTTGTTGCCGTACCCTGGCTAAAAGACTCCAGGGATCATCCAAACTGCCGAAGTACTTGAACTCTATGGTACAAATGTTGTTGTTGTTGTCGTACCCTGGCTAAAAGACTCCAGGGATCATCCAAACAGCCGAAGTACTTGAACTCTGTGGTACAAATGCATCAGCTGGGGAAGAACTGAATACAAAGATTATGGGTTGAACTTTTGACCTGCAGAGGGGCACAGGTTGCCTTTGCGTCAATGGAAGAGAGGGCGGCAATGAAGGTCAGGAGTTTCACAGGTGGCCTTTGCGTCAATGGAAGAGAGGGCGGCAATGAAGGTCAGGAGTTTCACAGGTGGCCTTTGCGTCAATGGAAGAGAGGGCGGCAATGAAGGTCAGGAGTTTCACAGGTGGCCTTTGCGTCAATGGAAGAGAGGGCGGCAATGAAGGTCAGGAGTTTCACAGGTGGCCTTTGCGTCAATGGAAGAGAGGGCGGCAATGAAGGTCAGGAGTTTCACAGGTGGCCTTTGCGTCAATGGAAGAGAGGGCGGCAATGAAGGTCAGGAGTTTCACAGGTGGCCTTTGCGTCAATGGAAGAGAGGGCGGCAATGAAGGTCAGGAGTTTCAGACTGCTGCTGTTAGGGCAAGGGAGTGGGGAAGACTCGAGGAGGAGGAGGAGTGTGGGGGTGAGAAAGGGATTGGTAGAGGAAAATGAAGTGAGATGAGACACTGAGGGGGAGAGAGAGTGGAATGATAGCGACTTAGTGCACTAAAGGGATAACTAGCTAAGCAATCACTTGCTAGGGAGTCCTGCCAGGTAAAGGGATAACTAGTTAAGCAATAACTTGCTAGGGAGTCCTGCCAGGTAAAGAGATAACTAGCTAAGCTATAACATGCTAGGGAGTCCTGCCAGGTAAAGGGATAACTAGCTAAGCTATAACATGCTAGGGAGTCCTGCCAGGTAAAGGGATAACTAGCTAAGCAATAACTTGCTAGGAATCCTGCCAGGTAAAGGGATAACTAGCTAAGCAATAACTTGCTAGGAATCCTGCCAGGTAAAGGGATAACAAGCTAAGCAATAACTTGCCAGGAGTCCTGCCAGGTAAAGGGGTAACTAGCTAAACAATAACTTGCTAGGAGTCCTGCCAGGTAAAGGGATAACTAGCTAAGCAATACATTGCTAGGAGTCCTGCCAGGTAAACGACTTTTTGCTTGTTGTCAAGTGTTGAGAATGTTATCAACATACCACTCTCCTTAGCCACCCGCCATGTCACTTTCATTCTGCTGTTGCATGTTCTCATCACATGTGAGTCGAACAGGTAAATTGCTTCCCTTGTTTATCATTATTATCATTTTGTTCTAACAAACCTTTTCTCTTGTTTACCATTATTATTATTTTCTTCTAACAAACCTTTGGAAGGTATCGTCATAATAATGAAGGAATTGTTTGCCATCACGTTGTTTTTCCTCCAGTGCCTTTTCTTCATTCCAATAGAATTGAACACCACATCTCCAGCTTCATTGTCGCCGCACATTTGGAGTGTTGCTCTAAGAGCATGGCGGTTATCAAATGGGTTGATAATGAACAAAAATTAGTATGTGTTGTATAATGATGCTTTTTGTTGTTGTTGCAAATATTGGAGAAGAAGATATGCAAGTAGTTACTGGTTTCTCTCTCTTTTCCAAGTCAACTGTTTTTACACCACACACACACACACACACACACACACCACACACACACACACACACACACACACACACACACACACACACACACACACACACACACACACACACACACACACACACACACACACACACACACACACTCGCGCGCACATATGCGCTTAAAGATATGCACACACCTTCAAGATGATAATTGTAATACTACTACTACTATGATAATAACAATAATGATAATAATAATATTAATAATGTTGACGATGATGATGATAATGATGATATTGACGATGATAATGATGATGATGATAATGATGATGGTGATGATGATGGTGATGATGATGATGATGATGATGATGATGATGATGATGATGATGATGATGATGATGACGATGATGATGACGATTACAATAACAACAGTATTGATAAAACAATTGTAATGGACAGTAATCATATAACTGACAAAGATGTTGAAAAATGGACAAACACATTATGCATTAATTATCAATGTTGAGAAAAAATAGGGGCGTGGAGGATGTTTTCATACAGCAATCAGCTGGAACACAAAGAGAGAGAGAGAGAGAGAGAGAGAGAGAGAGAGAGAGAGAGAGAGAGAGAGAGAGAGAGAGAGAGAGAGAGAGAGAGAGAGAGATTTATTTTCAATATCATTCCTGCGCTGAAGCTCAAGCTAATCAATACCAGGGTCGTTATATCATTATTATTATCATCATCATCATTAATATTATTGTTATTATAATCATTATTACTATTATTATCATCATCATCATTGCCATTATTATTATTACTATTATTGTTATTATTTTTATCATCATCATCATCATCATCATCATCATCATCATCATCATCATCATCATCATCATCATCATCATCATCATCATCATCAATATTACTATCAATATTACTATCAAATTATTGTCGTCATCATCATCATCATTATAATCATCATCAACATCATCATCATCATCATCATCATGATCACCATCATCATCATCATCATCATCATCATCATCATCATCATCATCATCATCATCATCATCATCATCATCATCGTCGTCAAATGTTTTTACTTTTATAATTATTCTCTTTATGATAATCAAGATAGTCAATACCAGCGTCGCTATATCCTCCCCCTCCTCCTCCTCCTCCTCCTCCTCCTCCTCCTCCTCCTCCTCCTCCTCCTCCTCCTCCTCCTTCTCCTCCTCGTGATTCCGTCTGCCCTTCATAACGTTTCTAACTACGTCCTTGTCCTTTGCACAACCTTCCCTTCCCCTTTGTCCACACTGTTAGGAGGCAGTGGTCACTATGACCTTCATTTCCCCTCCTTCCTGACCTTCCCTTCTGTCCAGACTGCCAGGAAGCAGTGGCGTCTGGTCACTATGACCCTCAAGGCCGCTTCCTCCTGCTGACCATTCATCCGACCCTCAGTCCTCACAACATGACCGTGCTGTGCCGGGCCAAAGGTTACACGGTGTTCCTCAGGTCAGTGGTGGTGGTGGTGGTGGTGGTGGTGGTGGTGTCCTTGTCCTTCCATGACACTGTTTCAGGACGGCCTTCTGCTAACATCCAGCAGAAACAGGTTGATGCTTGTCTGGTTCTCTCTGGCTCCGAAGGAAATGACAAATGCCCAGTAGGCTATCCACAAACAAAGCTATCATGTTTTTCCTCTAGTTTTATTAACCGTTCATGGAAAGAGAGGTTTATTGGTAACGTCAGTGTCCTCCACTGATAATGCAGTTGTTCAGCCAGTTGCGTTATTGTTTGTGTTAGCTGTCCTGAATGTTGTTTGTTTTACCCGAAGAAGACCAAAGAGGTCGAAACGCATCGCTTTTTTGTCCCGTAATCTGTTTGTCCAAATTATCTGGCGGAACCAGTAACATTTCTTTCTGCAGTTTGGTTCTGTTTGTTCTCAGCCTTCAGCGCTGACATCTGCAGGGCCCAAAGAAGGATGGAGCATTGTTCCACAGCATGAGACACGGCAAGGATGAATCAATGGGTTCTTTCAGGGCGGGATTGTTCAGTTCATAAATGTCTTCAACTTCAGTGGGAGCTGCTTACATATGACAGACGCATTCGGCTTCGAAGGAAATTTCATATTCGCAATCGGCTATCCACAAACAAGGCTGTCCTTACATCACTTTTTTTTCTCTTAGTTTTCCTCTTTGCTGTTAACTTTATCGACTGTTCATGAAAAGGGAGGTATATGTTAACATCAGTGTCCTGCACTGGTAGTGCAGTTGTTCAGGGAGTTCCACTAATGCTTGTGTTAGCAGTCTTTAGTGAGGACGTTGTTGTCATACTGATAATGCTGCTAATTTGTGTTCTTTTTGTGTTGTCCTTTCTTTTCTGGTTCTGTCTTTCCTGTTCTTCAGTATCTGTATCCGTATTGTGGTATGTCATTGTGCATGTGTTTAGGATGATGGCTGTCGTTGCATTTGCCTGGAAGTGGGAGAGGGAGGGTGAATATGCCGTGTCATTTTGCGGACTATCCTATAATAACAACAGAGAGGGAGGGGGTATATGCCGTGTCATTTTGCGGACTATCCTATAATAACAACGGAGAGGGAGGGGGAATATGCCGTGTCATTTTGCGGACTATCCTATAATAACAACGGAGAGGGAGGGGGAATATGCCGTGTCATTTTGCGGACAATCCTATAATAACAACGGAGAGGGAGGGGGAATATGCCGTGTCATTTTGCGGACTATCCTATAATAACAACGGAGAGGGAGGGGGAATATGCCGTGTCATTTTGCGGACTATCCTATAATAACAACGGAGAGGGAGGGGGAATATGCCGTGTCATTTTGCGGACTATCCTATAATAACAACGGAGAGGGAGGGGGAATATGCCGTGTCATTTTGCGGACTATCCTATAATAACAACGGAGAGGGAGGGGGAATATGCCGTGTCATTTTGCGGACTATCCTATAATAACAACGGAGAGGGAGGGGGAATATGCTGTGTCATTTTGCGGACAATCCTTTAATAACAACGACGACACATATTAACAGCAAAGACAAGGGTGGACCATTGGTGTCTTCTTCTTTCTGTTAGCATCTCGCTGCTGTTTTCCCGATGAATTCGTTAAAAACAGCCACGTCTATACGCCTCTCATCCAGCTGCGGCTGTAGGTGTGGGAGTGCACACCAAGAAGCTGTAAGTGTGGGTGGACACCAAGAGGTTGTAGGTGTGGGATGGACACCAAGAGGCTGTAGGTGTGGGTGGACACCAAGAAGCTGTAAGTGTGAGATGGACACCAAGAGGCTGTAGGTGTGGGATGGACACCAAGAGGCTGTAGGTGTGGGATGGACACCAAGAGGCTGTAGTGTGGGTGGACACCAAGAGGCTGTAGGTGTGGGATGGACACCAAGAGGCTGTAGGTGTGTGGGTGGACACCAAGAAGCTGTAGGTGTGGGTGGACACCAAGAAGCTGTAGGTGTGGGTGGACACCAAGAAGCTGTAGGTGTGGGTGGACACCAAGAAGCTGTAGGTGTGGGATGGACACCAAGAAGCTGTAGGTGTGGGATGGACACCAAGAGGCCCCAGAGAGGCAAGGCTGCAGGTGTGGGAGTGCACACCAAGAGGCTGTAGGTGAGGGAGTTCACACCAAGAGGCTGTAGGGTGGGAGTGCACACCAAGAGGCTGTAGGTGTGGGAGTGCACACCAAGAGGCTGTAGGTGAGGGAGTGCACACCAAGAGGCTGTAGGCGTGGGAGTGCACACCAAGAGGCTGTAGGGTGGGAGTGCACACCAAGAGGCTGTAGGTGTGGGAGTGCACACCAAGAGGCTGTAGGTGAGAGAGTGCACACCAAGAGGCTGTAGACGTGGTAGTGCACACCAAGAGGCTGTAGGTGTGGGAGTGCACACCAAGAGGCTGTAGGTGTGGGAGTGCACACCAAGAGGCTGTAGGTGTGGGAGTGCACACCAAGAGGCTGTAGGTGTGGGAGTGCACACCAAGAAGCTGTAGGTGTGGGAGTGCACACCAAGAGGCTGTAGGTGTGGGAGTGCACACCAAGAGGCTGTAGGTGTGGGAGTGCACACCAAGAGGCTGTAGGTGTGGGAGTGCACACCAAAAGGCTGTAGGTGTGGGAGTGCACACCAAGAGGCTGTAGGTGTGGAAGTGCACACCAAGAGGCTGTAGGTGTGGGAGTACACATCAAGAGGCTGAAGGTGTGAGAGTCCACACCAAGAGGCTGTAGGTGTGGGAGTGCATACCAAGAGGCTGTAGATGTGGGAGTGCACACCAAGAGGATGTAGATGTGGGAGTGCACACCAAGAGGCTGTAGGTGTGGGAGTACACACCAAGAGGATGTAGGTGTGGGAGTACACACCAAGAGGCTGTAGGTGTGGGAGTGCATACCAAGAGGCTGCAGGTGTGGGAGTGCATACCAAGAGGCTGTAGATGTGGGAGTCCACA
Source organism: Conus ventricosus (assembly GCA_018398815.1). Taxonomy (NCBI): domain Eukaryota; kingdom Metazoa; phylum Mollusca; class Gastropoda; order Neogastropoda; family Conidae; genus Conus; species Conus ventricosus. Next base: position 30,711 of record JAFLJL010019149.1, read on the forward strand.
CCAAGAGGCTGTAGATGTGGGAGTGCACACCAAGAGGCTGTAGGTGTGGGAGTACACACCAAGAGGCTGTAGGTGTGGGAGTGCATACCAAGAGGCTGCAGGTGTGGGAGTGCACACCAAGAGGCTGTAGGTGTGGACGTGCACACCAAGAGGCCCCAGAGAGGCCAGGCTGTAGTTGTGGGAGTGCACACCAAGAGGCTGTGGGTGTGGGAGTGCACACCAAGAGGCTGTAGATGTGGGAGTGCACACCAAGAGGCTGTAGGTGTGGGAGTACACACCAAGAGGCTGTAGTGTGGGAGTGCATACCAAGAGGCTGCAGGTGTGGGAGTGCACACCAAGAGGCTGTAGGTGTGGACGTGCACACCAAGAGGCTGTAGGCGTGGGAGTATACACCAAGAGGCTGTAGGTGAGGGAATGCACACCAAGAGGCTGTAGGTGAGGGAGTGCACACCAAGAGGCTGTAGATGTGGGAGTGCACACCAAGAGGCTGTAGGTGTGGGGCGCACATCAAGAGGCTGTAGGTGAGGGAGTGCACACCAAGAGGTTGTAGGTGTGGGAGTACACATCAAGAGGTTGTAGGTGTGGGAGGGCACACCAAGAGGCTGTAGGTGTGGGGCGCACATCAAGAGGCTGTAGGTGAGGGAGTGCACACCAAGAGGTTGTAGGTGTGGGAGTACACATCAAGAGGTTGTAGGTGTGGGAGTGCACACCAAGAGGCTGTAGTGTGGGGGCGCACATCAAGAGGCTGTAGGTGTGGGGCGCACATCAAGAGGCTGTAGGTGTGGGAGTACACACCAAGAGGTTGTAGGTGTGGGAGTACACATCAAGAGGTTGTAGGTGTGGGAGTGCACACCAAGAGGCTGTAGATGTGGGAGTGCACACCAAGAGGCTGTAGGTATGGTAGTACACACCAAGAGGTTGTAGGTGTGGGAGTACACACCAAGAGGCTGTAGGTGTGGGAGTACACACCAAGAGGCTGTAGGTGTGGGAGTACACACCAAGAGGCTGTAGGCGTGGGTGTGCACACCAAGAGGCTGTAGGTGTGGGAGTGCACACCAAGAGGCTGTAGGCGTGGGTGTGCACACCAAGAGGCCCCAGAGAGGCCAGGCTGTAGGTGTGGGAGTGCACACCAAGAGGCTGTGGGTGTAGGAGTGCACACCAAGAGGCTGTAGGTGTGGGAGTACACACCAAGAGGCCGTAGGTGTGGGAGTGCACACCAAGAGGCTGTAGGTGAGGGAGTGCATACCAAGAGGCTGTAGGTGAGGGAGTGCACACCAAGAGACTGTAGGGGAGGGAGTGCCCACCAAGTGGCTGTAGGTGAGGGAGTGCATACCAAGAGGCTGTAGGTGTGGGAGTGTACACCAAGAGGCTGTAGTTGAGGGAGTACACACCAAGAGGCTGTAGGTGACGGAATGCACCCCAAGAGGCCCCAGAGAGGCCTGGCTAAGAGCGCGAACAACGACGCCAACAATACGAGCAACTCCGACTACAACGCTTCCAGAGTGTGCAGAGACGTTGCTGGCGCTGCAGCAGGCTGTGACCGTGTGACTCGCTTCTGTTGATGCTACCACTGCTGCTTCTGCTACGGCTGCTGCTGTTGTTTCTTCTGCTGCTGCTGGATTCTCCCGTCGAGTCCCAAGGACTGGTAGACAGGCAGGTCATCTGCTGATGTGGGTCAAGTAGGAATGAAGACTAAGCGCTGAGGCACTTCTTCTACTACCACCCTTACAACAACAACAACAACATCATCATCATCAACAACAACAAGAACAACGACAACAACCACAACAACTGCTACTACTACGACTACCACTACTACTACTATGGCTGATGTAGTGTATTCTTCTACTATTACCATTGCTACTACTACTACTACTACTACTACTACTACTACTACTACTACTACTACTACTACTACTACTACTACTATTGCTGCAGCTGCTGCTGGTGCTCTAACTACACTACTACTACTACTACTACTACTACTATTACCACCACCACCACTTCTACTACTACTACTGCTCCTGCTGCTCTGACTGCTATTACCACAACTATTACTACTACCACCATTACTATTACTACTACTACTACTACTACACTACTACTACTACAACAACTACTACTTCTGCTATTACAACTACTACTTTTGTCGTAGCTGCAAAGGCTATTGCATCCTGGTAGTCTCAGTTCCAACCCCCCCACTCTGGCTGTTTCTCCTATCTACAGTCACCTCTCTTTCAGACATGAACAAAATACTTGGACGGTTTCAACGCCACCTGGGGGGAGTACCTTGAGGGGTTCATCAAGGTCCCCACAGCAGAGGCCTACTGGATGGGTCTGCGCAACTTGTTCTACATCAGCAACTCCAAGGCCTACATGTTGACGGTCAACATTCGTCTGGACAACGGCACCTTACATCGTTTGTGGTGAGGATGGTAGTCAATCAGGAAAAAGAGCATGCAGGTATACAGCATACAGGTATATAGCATACAGATATACAGCATACAGGTACATAACATACATGTATACAGCATACAGGTATATAGCATACAGGTGTACAGCATACAGGTATATAGCATACATGTATATAGCATACAGGTCTACAGCATACAGGTATACAGCATACAGGTAATAGCATACAGCTATACAGCATACAGGTATATAGCATGCAGGTATAGAGCATACAGGTAAATAGCATACATAGCATACACACCACCCCAGTCCACCCAACACACCACCCCAGTCCACCCAACACACCACCCCAGTCCATCCAGCTGTCAATGGTACCTGTTGTTGAACACACCACCCCAGTCCACCCACCACACCACCCCAGTCCACCCAACACATCACCCCAGTCCACCCAACACACCACCCCAGTCCACCCAACACACCACCCCAGTCCACCCAACACACCACCCCAGTCCACCCACCACACCACCCCAGTCCACCCAACACAATCACCCAGTCCACCACCACACCACCCCAGTCCACCCACACACCACCCCAGTCCACCCAACACACCACCCAGTCCCCACACCCACCCAGTCCACCAACACACCACCCCAGTCCACCCAGCTGTCAATGGAGCCTGGTATCTGTATGTACAGTGCCGTTATCCTGCTCTGTGGCTGGGTGTCTTTATGGCCATATCAGTCTCATTGCTCTGTGGCTGGCTGTCTTTATGGCCATATCAGTCTCATTGCTCTGTAGCTGGGTGTCTTTATGGCCATATCAGTCTCATTGCTCTGTGGCTGGCTGTCTTTATGGCCATATCAGTCTCATTGCTCTGTGGCTGGGTGTCTCTTTATGGCCATATCAGTCTCATTGCTCTGTGGCTGGCTGTCTTTATGGCCACATCAGTCTCATTGCTCTGTGGCTGGCTGTCTTTATGGCCATATCAGTCTCATTGCTCTGTAGCTGGGTGTCTCTTTATGGCCATATCAGTCTCATTGCTCTGTGGCTGTCTGTCTTTATGGCCTTATCAGTCTCATTGCTCTGTGGCTGGCTGTCTTTATGGCCATATCAGTCTCATTGCTCTGTGGCTGGCTGTCTTTATTGCCATATCAGTCTCATTGCTCTGTGGCTGGCTGTCTTTATGGCCATATCAGTCTCATTGCTCTGTGGCTGGCTGTCTTTATCGCCTTAACAGTCTCATTGCTCTGTAGCTGGGTGTCTGTCTTTATGGCCTTATCAGTCTCATTGCTCTGTGGCTGGGTGTCTGTCTTTGTGGCCTTATCAAACTCATTGCTCTCTAGCTGGGTGTCTCTTTATGGCCTTATCAATCTCATTGCTCTGTAGCTGGGTGTCTTTATGGCCATATCAGTCTCATTGCTCTGTGGCTGGCTGTCTGCCTTTATGGCCTTATCAGTCTCATTGCTCTGTAGCTGGGTGTCTGCCTTTATGGCCTTATCAGTCTCATTGCTCTTTAGCTGGGTGTCTGCCTTTATGGCCTTATCAGTCTCATTGCTCTGTAGCTGGGTGTCTTTATCGCCTTATCAGTCTCATTGCTCTGTAGCTGGGTGTCTGCCTTTATGGCCTTATCAATCTCATTGCTCTGTAGCTGGGTGTCTTTATGGCCATATCAGTCTCATTGCTCTGTGGCTGGGTGTCTGTCTTTATGGCCTTATCAATCTCATTGCTCTCTAGCTGGGTGTATCTCTTTATGGCCTTATCATCTCATTGTCACAATGGGGAAAACTCGTTGTGACCGAGACGGAACATCTGATGACGTCACGGAACCAAATTATTTGTTGCAGTGGTCGCTGCTTCTTGATACTCGCAACCCCATTAAGGTTTTGGCTCGCTCAGTCCAATGTAAAATTGTCCCACACAGTACCAATGTAACAAATGTCCCACACATATGTGCCATCCAATGTTAACAAATGTCCCACACAGTACAATGTAACAAATGTCCCACACATGCAATTAAAAATGTCCCACACAGTGCCAATGTAACAAATGTCCCACACAGTGCCAATGTAACAAATGTCCCACACAGTGCCAATGTAACAAATGTCCACACATACCATGTAACAAATGTCCCACATGCCAATGTAACAAATGTCCCACACAGTACCCATGTAACAAATGTCCCACACAGTGCCAATGTAACAAATGTCCCACACAGTGCCAATGTAACAAATGACCCACACAGTACCAATGTAACAAATGTCGCACACATTGCCAATGTAACAAATGTCCCACACAGCACCAATGTAACAAATGTCCCGCACACATTAAAAGTCTTGGCTGCCCAGTACCAATGTAACAAATGTCCCACACAGTACCAATGTAACAAATGTCCCACACAGTGCCAATGTAACAAATGTCCCACACAGTACCAATGTAACAAATGTCCCACACAGTGCCAATGTAATAAAAGTCCCACACAGTACCAATGTAACAAATGTCCCACACAGCACCAATGTAACAAATGTCCCGCACACATTAAAAGTCTGGCTGCCCAGTACCTATGTAACAAATGTCCCACCCAGTTCCAATGTAACAAATGTCCCACCCAGTACCAATGTAACAAATGTCCCACACAGTACCAATGTAACAAATGTCCCACACAGTGCCAATGTAACAAATGTTCCACAAAGTACCAATGTAACAAATGTCCCACACAGCACCAATGTAACAAATGTCCCACACAGTGCCAATGTAACAAATGTCCCACACAGTGCCAATGTAACAAATGTCCCACACAGTACCAATGTAACAAATGTCCCACACAGTGCCAATGTAACAAATGTCCCACACATTGCCAATGTACAAATGTCCCACACATGCCAATGTAACAATGTCCCACACATCCAATGTAACAAATGTCCCACACAGTACCAATGTAGCAAATGTCCCACACAGTACCAATGTAACAAATGTCCCACACAGTACCAATGTAACAAATGTCCCACACAGTACCATGTATGTCCAAAGTACATTGTAGCAATCCCGCACAGCACCAATGTAACAAATGTCCCACACAGTACCAATGTAACAAATGTCCCCAACACATCAGCACTTTTTCACCTGACTTTTTCGTGTAGTCCATGTAGCGCTTTACCTGTGCCCACCCCCCCTCTCCCCCTCCTCCTCCTTCCGTCTTCTCCTATCCCCTGTAGTCGTTCCCATGGAGAAGAGAGAGAGAGAGAGAGAGAGAGAGAGAGAGGAGAGAGAGAGAGAGAGAGAGAGAGAGAGAGAGAGAGAGAGAGAGAGAGAGAGAGAGAGAGAGATGGGGATGGAGAAGGGAGTGGTAAGTGTTGTTACCAGTTGCAATGCTGAGGAGTGGGTGTGGGGGGTGGGGGTGGGGGGTGAGCTTAGAGCGGATAGCTCTAAACTGTTGGTTTTTGCAGTTCTCTCTAAACTGTTGGTCTTTGCAGTTCTCTCTAAACTGTTGGTCTTTGCAGTTCTCTCAAACTGTTGGTCTTTGCAGTTCTCTCTAAACTTGGTCTTGCATTCTCTCTAAACTGTTGGTCTTTGCAGTTCTCTATAAACTGTTGGTCTTTGCAGTTCTCTTTCCTGACTCCTCATTCTCCCACCAGTCAACAAACCGACTCACCTCTTCGACTCTTTTCTTTACTGTTGATCTGTGTCACTCAGTCCCATGACCCACGGACGTCTGGTACCTGGAGGGGGGTGGGGTCAGTCACTGAGTGTTCATGGCAGGCTATCTTACCAAACCCTACCTGTGTCCTGAGTGTAGCCACACAATGCAAATACGCACTATCCTCACACTGTAAAATACACCGGGATGGATGGAAAATACAAATAAACACAGTTTTCTGTATGACTGTCAACGATATACACATGAATGTTCCCAGTGTAAGTGTTCAGTACAAACATAGTCCTTGATAGTACTATAAAGTATATACACATGTGTCACATCAAAATGACGAACGTGATGAATCAACGATTTGTTGATATTTTGAACGAAGAGGAGCAGTTCATTACGAATGTCTTTGAAAAGAACTTGTTCGAAACCAGTTAGGTGAAGTATCATTAAACATGCTCTATACAATGGTCGTGTTCGAACATGTGTGTGTGTGTGTGTGTGTGTGTGTGTGTGTGTGCTCTCGCGTGTGCTTGATTGTAGGGGAGCGTGCGCGCGTGCGTGGCGCGCGCGCGCGCGCGCGCGCGCGGTGTGTGTGTGTGTGTGGTGTGTGTGTGGTGTGCGTGGTGCGTGCGTGCGTGGTGGTGTGTGTGTGTGTGTGTGTGTGTGTGTGTGTGTGTGTGTGTGTGTGTGTGTGGTATGTGTGTGTGTGTGTGTGTGTGTGTGTGTGTGTGTGTGTGTGCTGATAGGAGGAGAATGAAGGAGGGGAGGAACAAGAGAGGAGATGGAGGAAGGACGCTCATGTAGAAGTGATACGCCGCATTTATTTGATATGCGGCAGTTAATTGATATGTGGCAGTTGTTTTATATGTGGCAGTTATTTGATATGTAGCAGTGATTTCATATGTGGCAGTTATTTGATATGTGGCAGTTAATTGATATGTGGCAGTTTTCCATATGTGGCAGTTATTTCATATGTGGCAGTGATTTCATATGTGGCATTTATTTGATATGTGGCAGTGATTTGATTATTGAACGTAAAATTCAGTATCCCTAAGTGCTCTAACAGAGAAGGGAAGTTGACCCGTATTGGTGAAACTGAGCCGTCGCCTTGTCAGTGCCTGATCTAAGTCACAGACCAGGTGTTGAGTGCCTCACACAGCTGACGTCATGACGTCCACGTTGTCATCTGTGTCACAGACCAGGTGTTGAGTGCCTCACACAGCTGACGTCATGACGTCCACGTTGTCATCTGTGTCACAGACCAGGTGTTGAGTGCCTCACACAGCTGACGTCATGACGTCCACGTTGTCATCTGTGTCACAGACCAGGTGTTGAGTGCCTCACACAGCTGACGTCATGACGTCCACGTTGTCATGCGTCACAGACCAGGTGTTGAGTGCCTCACACAGCCCACGTCATGACGTTCACCTTGTCATCTGTGTCACAGACCAGGTGTTGAGTGCCTCCCACAGCTGACATCATGACGTCCACGTTGTCATCTGTGTCACAGACCAGGTGTTGATGCCTCACACAGCTGACGTCATGACGTCCACGTTGTCATCTGTGTCACAGACCAGGTGTTGAGTGCCTCACACAGCTGACGTCATGACGTCCAAGTTGTCATCTGTGTCACAGACCAGGTGTTGAGTGCCTCACACAGCTGACGTCATGACGTCCACGTTGTCATCTGTGTCACAGACCAGGTGTTGAGTGCCTCACACAGCTGACGTCATGACGTCCACCTTGTTATCTGTGTCACAGGTACAGCTCCTTCAAACTGACGGACCACGTGACCTTCACCGCCCAGCTGGGGTCCTTCCAGAGTGGACCTGCAGGCATGGACCTCCTGGACGACATCAACGGCAACCCCTTCTCCACCTACGACCACGGCCACGGTAGCAGTAACTACACCTCCTGCGCCCTGAAGGCAGGAGGGGGTTGGTGGTTCGGGCCTACCTGCGCCACGGCTGCCTACAACCTGGTGGGGAAGATGGGGGAGGTGGTGGAGGGCACAGAGGCCTCTGGGTATACATTCTATGGCCCAGTCATGCCCGGCGGTCTCAAACACTTCAACATCGCTCTGGTGTAGCAGGCGCACATCTCCTTTCGAAGACATGGATGACTGTATTCGTTAGACTTATGTCACACGACAGTCTTTTCTACTAAAATGGAAGTGTCTTTTTGATTTATGGATTTTGTTTCGTCTGATATGTAAGGATTCCACGGCACGAAGAAGTGTCTTTTTGATTTAGAGTAGTAGATGACGGATTTTGTTTCATGTCACGTGGTAAGGATTCCACGGCACGAAGAAGTGTCTTTTTGATTTAGAGTAGTAGATGATGGATTTTGTTTCATGTCACGTGGTAAGGATTCCACGGCAAAACGCCCGATTGAAGCAGTTGCAGTCCAGCGCTCACTCACCTACTGGTGCACTGTTGATCTTTATTGTCCGCTGTCCAGCACAACAAGCGACCTCTGTACACGTGAATTCGGCATGCTGGTGATTTCAAGGTGAGCCAGTTCACTTAGTTGTGCTGGGCCTAGCCACGTGTCTACTGGCAGTGCTGTTGACTGGCTCGCATTCCTGTTTTCGCACGACACATTTCCTCATTCTTACCCTCCAAACAAATGCCTTATTCCCATTCGGTGCGGACAGGTGTGTAGATAATCAGGACGCCCAATAGAAAATGAGACAGAGAAGGCAGCTAAATCCTTATCCTCACGTCTCCATACCCCAATCATCCCATGTGACCTTCACATGTGGAAACATTTCTGTTCATGAGATTTGAATACTCATTTCCTCTCCTTTCTTTGACGGCGATACAGCCTACTGTACCTCCGCGCTTTTCGTCTCGTTTGTCTGCTACCTCACGCTCATTGAGAATGCCTGTAGGCCTTCCATATTCGTTTTGGGTCGCAGCGTCGAAACCGCATCATTTCTCTTTCAACTTTAGAAAAGAATTGTGAATGAGAACTATAAAAAAAGTCATGGAGTTAGCGGTTCCCTTCATTCTGCAGCAGCAGCCAGTAAGACCAGCACCCCACCTCTGACTCTGACGCCGTCTTTGACCCCAACCTCGAATGGCATCTGTTTTCACTGTGGATTCTGGCGTGTGGTGACGGGCACAGTTATGGACATGCCATACATGCATACGGGATCTCCCCTCGACACTTGCCAAATTTGCGTTGTGGGATTTGTCTCCGTGGTGAATCCTTTCTGATCTTGATGACTTCGCGCAGCTTGTGTCTGCTTCTTTGAAAAGATCCTTAGACCACTTGTCCTTTTTCAATTTGCCTTCATCGTGCGTCGATTTTTCCAAGCGCGTCGTAAAGTGCTCGACTGCTGATTCTATTCTAAAGATGAGAGAAGATGAAAAGATGTCAGCTTTCATTCCCCTGTCCCGCCCAGATCGCCAAAGCAAGACATGATTTTAGAGGTATGGGGAGTAGTGTTATTCCGACAGTGTCTCTTGGAGAGCCTGCCAATGCAGCCTGTCAGTGCAGCCTGTCCAATGCAGCCTGTCAATGCAGCCTGTCAGTGCAGCCTGTCAGTGCAGCCTGTCAATGCAGCCTGTCAATGCAGCCTGTCAATGCAGCCTGTCAGTGCAGCCTGTCAATGCAGCCTGTCAATGCAGCCTGTCAGTGCAGCCTGTCAATGCAGCCTGTCAATGCAGCCTGTCAGTGCAGCATGTCAATGCAGCCTGTCAATGCAGCCTGTCAATGCAGCCTGTCAGTGCAGCCTGTCAATGCAGCCTGTCAATGCAGCCTGTCAATGCAGCCTGTCAATGCAGCCTGTCAATGCAGCCTGTCAATGCAGCGTTCTGTGTGAAGTCGAGACCACCACTAGATGGCCTCAGTGGTTCAAGAAAGGTCTGACAACGTCGTCCATTACTCCCTTCCCCGGTTCTTCCCTCCCTAGATGGCCTCATGGTTCAAGAAAGGTCTGACAACGTCGTCCATTACTCCCTTCCCCGGTTTCTTCCCTCCCTAGATGGCCTCAGTGGTTCAAGAAAGGTCTGACAACCTCGTCCATTACTCCCTTCCCCGGGTTCTTCCCTCCCTAGATGGCCTCAGTGGTTCAAGAAAGGTCTGACAACGTCGTCCATTACTCCCTTCCCCGGTTCTTCCCTCCCTAGATGGCCTCAGTGGTTCAAGAAAGGTCTGACAACGTCGTCCATTACTCCCTTCCCCGGTTCTTCCCTCCCTAGATGGCCTCAGTGGTTCAAGAAAGGTCTGACAACCTCGTCCATTACTCCCTTCCCCGGTTCTTCCCTCCCTAGATGGCCTCAGTGGTTCAAGAAAGGTCTGACAACCTCGTCCATTACTCCCTTCCCCGGTTCTTCCCTCCCTAGATGGCCTCAGTGGTTCAAGAAAGGTCTGACAACCTCGTCCATTACTCCCTTCCCCGGTTCTTCCCTCCCTAGATGGCCTCATGGTTCAAGAAAGGTCTGACAATCGTCGTCCATTACTCCCTTCCCCGGTTCTTCCCTCCCTAGATGGCCTCAGTGGTTCAAGAAAGGTCTGACAACGTCGTCCATTACTCCCTTCCCGGTTCTTCCCTCCCTAGATGGCCTCAGTGGTTCAAGAAAGGTCTGACAACGTCGTCCATTACTCCCTTCCCCGTTCTTCCCTCCCTAGATGGCCTCAGTGGTTCAAGAAAGGTCTGACAACCTCGTCCATTACTCCCTTCCCCGGTTCTTCCCTCCCTAGATGGGCCCCAGTGGTTCAAGAAAGGTCTGACAACCTCGTCCATTACTCCCTTCCCCGGTTCTTCCCTCCCTAGATGGCCTCAGTGGTTCAAGAAAGGTCTGACAACCTCGTCCATTACTCCCTTCCCCGGTTTCTTCCCTCCCTAGATGGCCTCAGTGGTTCAAGAAAGGTCTGACAACCTCGTCCATTTCTCCCTTCCCCGGTTCTTCCCTCCCTAGATGGCCTCAGTGGTTCAAGAAAGGTCTGACAACCTCGTCCATTACTCCCTTCCCCGGTTCTTCCCTCCCTAGATGGCCTCATTGGTTCAAGAAAGGTCTGACAACGTCGTCCATTACTCCCTTCCCCGGTTCTTCCCTCCCTAGATGGCCTCAGTGGTTCAAGAAAGGTCTGACAACGTCGTCCATTACTCCCTTCCCCGGTTCTTCCCTCCCTAGATGGCCTCAGTGGTTCAAGAAAGGTCTGACAACGTCGTCCATTACTCCCTTCCCCGTTCTTCCCTCCCTAGATGGCCTCAGTGGTTCAAGAAAGGTCTGACAACCTCGTCCATTACTCCCTTCCCCGGTTCTTTCCCTCCCTAGATGGCCTCAGTGGTTCAAGAAAGGTCTGACAACCTCGTCCATTACTCCCTTCCCCGGTTCTTCCCTCCCTAGATGGCCTCAGTGGTTCAAGAAAGGTCTGACAACCTCGTCCATTACTCCCTTCCCCGGTTCTTCCCTCCCTAGATGGCCTCAGTGGTTCAAGAAAGGTCTGACAACCTCTCCATTACTCCCTTCCCCGGTTCTTCCCTCCCTAGATGGCCTCAGTGGTTCAAGAAAGGTCTGACAACCTCGTCCATTACTCCCTTCCCCGGTTCTTCCTCCCTAGATGGCCTCAGTGGTTCAAGAAAGGTCTGACAACGTCGTCCATTACTCCCTTCCCCGGTTCTTCCCTCCCTAGATGGCCTCAGTGTTCAAGAAAGGTCTGACAACGTCGTCCATTACTCCCTTCCCCGGTTCTTCCCTCCCTAGATGGCCTCAGTGGTTCAAGAAAGGTCTGACAACCTCGTCCATTACTCCCTTCCCCGTTCTTCCCTCCCTAGATGGCCTCAGTGGTTTCAAGAAAGGTCTGACAACGTCGTCCATTACTCCCTTCCCCGGTTCTTCCCTCCCTAGATGGCCTCAGTGGTTCAAGAAAGGTCTGACAACGTCGTCCCATTACTCCCTTCCCCGGTTCTTCCCTCCCTAGATGGCCTCAGTGGTTCAAGAAAGGTCTGACAACGTCGTCCATTACTCCCTTCCCCGGGTTTTTCCCTCCCTAGATGGCCTCAGTGGTTCAAGAAAGGTCTGACAACCTCGTCCATTACTCCCTTCCCCGGTTCTTCCCTCCCTAGATGGCCTCAGTGGTTCAAGAAAGGTCTGACAACGTCGTCCATTACTCCCTTCCCCGGTTCTTCCCTCCCTAGATGGCCTCAGTGGTTCAAGAAAGTCTGACAACCTCGTCCATTACTCCCTTCCCCGGTTCTTCCCTCCCTAGATGGCCTCAGTGGTTCAAGAAAGGTCTGACAACGTCGTCCATTACTCCCTTCCCCGGTTCTTCCCTCCCTAGATGGCCTCAGTGGTTCAAGAAAGGTCTGACAACGTCGTCCATTACTCCCTTCCCCGTTCTTCCCTCCCTAGATGGCCTCAGTGGTTCAAGAAAGGTCTGACAACGTCGTCCATTACTCCCTTCCCCGGTTCATTTCCCTCCCTAGATGGCCTCAGTGGTTCAAGAAAGGTCTGACAACGTCGTCCATTACTCCCTTCCCCGGTTCTTCCCTCCAGATGGCCTCAGTGGTTCAAGAAAGTCTGACAACGTCGTCCATTACTCCCTTCCCCCGGTTCTTCCCTCCCTAGATGGCCTCAGTGGGTTTAAGAAAGGTCTGACAACCTCGTCCATTACTCCCTTCCCCGGTTCTTCCCTCCCTAGATGGCCTCAGTGGTTCAAGAAAGGTCTGACAACGTCGTCCATTACTCCCTTCCCCCGGTTCTTCCCTCCCTTGATGGCCTCAGTGGTTCAAGAAAGGTCTGACAACGTCGTCCATTACTCCCTTCCCCGGTTCTTCCCTCCCTAGATGGCCTCAGTGGTTCAAGAAAGGTCTGACAACGTCGTCCATTACTCCCTTCCCCGTTCTTCCCTCCCTAGATGGCCTCAGTGGTTCAAGAAAGGTCTGACAACGTCGTCCATTACTCCCTTCCCCGGTTCTTCCCTCCCTAGATGGCCTCAGTGGTTCAAGAAAGGTCTGACAACGTCGTCCATTACTCCTTCCCCGGTTCTTCCCTCCCTAGATGCCTCAGTGGTTCAAGAAAGGTCTGACAACGTCGTCCATTACTCCCTTCCCCGGTTCTTCCCTCCCTAGATGGCCTCAGTGGTTCAAGAAAGGTCTGACAACCTCGTCCATTACTCCCTTCCCCGTTCTTCCCTCCCTAGATGGCCTCAGTGGTTCAAGAAAGGTCTGACAACGTCGTCCATTACTCCCTTCCCCGGTTCTTCCCTCCCTAGATGGCCTCAGTGGTTCAAGAAAGTGTGACAACGTCGTCCATTACTCCCTTCCCCGGTTCTTCCCTCCCTAGATGGCCTCAGTGTTCAAGAAAGGTCTGACAACCTCGTCCATTACTCCCTTCCCCGGTTCTTCCCTCCCTAGATGGCCTCAGTGGTTCAAGAAAGGTCTGACAACCTCGTCCATTACTCCCTTCCCCGGTTTCTTCCCTCCCTAATGGCCTCAGTGGTTCAAGAAAGGTCTGACAACGTCGTCCATTACTCCCTTCCCCGGTTCTTCCCTTCTCCCCCTTCTCCTTTCGACATGTTGTTCCTCGGTGGTAGAAGGTTCCTTCCCTGTCGACATGTGTTCCTCGGTGGTAGAAGGTTCCTTCCAACCCGGAAAATTCCTTTCTTTACAGAGGAGGTAAGTCCTTTCTTCAAGAAGGACATTGTTATGGAAGTGTCTCTCACCTGCCTGCTGTGCTTCTCCATTCTGTTTCTCATAATCATGAAAAACAAAATCGCAAAAGCCTGTTGTAAACCTCAGCCAGGGCAATCTGTTTATTGCAGGCCAATAGAGGATGACTGAAACATCCGTCTTTCCATTCTACCATTTCGCTGTCAGCCTAGACCTTCTCCACGACATTGCTATGTATGATTGCATCGGACATCACGAACGTATCTTCGTTTTGACTTTCTAGCTTATGCCATGAGAGCTTCCCTTTCGGCCTGTCTCTCAGCGTATGGGTCATGGACTCTCGTGACAGCTGTTTGTCAGCCTACTACCTCTATGACCGTCGGTTACAGG
>JAFLJL010019150.1:0-27500 GCA_018398815.1 Conus ventricosus
ATGGATATAATGAATGAAGACATAGATACATATACTGATAATAATACTGATGATGGATATAATGAATAAAGACATAGATACATATCGAGGGTTGACTGCCGAAACCTAGTATCTTGTTTTTTCACACTTCTTCAGAAAACGCTTCTGAAAGTTCAGAGTCTCTGTTATAACACTTAAATGAAAGTTTTCCTTTTGAAAACGAGCATAACGCTTAAGATACATGTCATCTGCATATGTGTTAGCTATCTGTCACTGAAATGGCTTTCTTCCATGTTTAATTAGAGAAATTTAAACACAGGCAAAGATAATGTATTTTGGACAGCTGAGCGTGCCCCAAATGACGGCAGCAGAAGAAAGGCACAGCAAGATAAGTGGCTTCAGCGATACCGTAAAGGGACGGCAGGCAGAGAAGTGTGACTGCCGAAACCACGTATCTTGACTTCACAGCCTTCTGCTGCCGTGAAATCGGCGATTGTACTTATACAACGACCAGCCGAATCCATGTTTCTGTCTTTACTACTAAGTTGCTGTAATAAAACGCATCTGTTCCTGTTTCTCGGAAAGAAGTATTTAGAGAAACGTGGTTTCGAGTGATACAAGTTTGGGCTCTTTCTGTCCCTCGGAAAGAAGTATTTAGGGAAACGTGGTTTCGAGTGATACAAGTTTGGGCTCTTTCTGCCCTCGGAAAGAAGTATTTAGGGAAACGTGGTTTCGAGTGATAAAAAATTGGGCTCTTTCTGTCTCTCGGAAAGAAGTATCTAAAGAAAAGTGGTTTCGTGTGATACAAGTTTGACTCTTTTTGTCTGCTGGAAAGAGGTATTTAAAGAAATCTGGTTTCGAATGATAAAAGTTTGGGCTCTTTTTATACTTTAAAGTTGTGTAATTTAAATTATATCGAATTAAGTTGTTTTTACAGCAACAAAACCATGGTATTTAGCTATCAACGGCTCATAAATCAGCTTTGCATTCATTTAAATCTCAATTGGCAGTTTGCTTCATAATGCACATGCATTAAACACTCGGGAAAAGAATTAAATATGGTAAGCAACATTAACAATAACAGATCTCAGCACAGTTTGAATCACAAGTAGAGTTTCAGGGGACAGAGGGTGTGTGCATGAGGGTGGCGGGAGGAGATGGAAAAAGAGAAGGGTGGAGGTAAGGGGTGGGGGGTGGGGGGGGGGGGGTACTGGATGAGACAGACAGAAAGACAGAGCCTGACACATACATACACTCTTTCCATCTCTCTCTGTCACTCTCTCTATCTGCCTGTCTCTCTCTGTCTGTCTGCCTCTTACTCTTTCTCACACACACACACATACACACACACACGCGCGCGCGCACACGCACACTCACACACGCGCACGCACATGTAAACACACACACACACACGCACGCACGCACACACGCACGCACGTACGCACGCGCGCGTGCGCGCACACACACTTGTTATTTAAGAGCTATATTGTAGATTACTTGTATGAGAATTCACACACAGATACACACACACACATGCACCCACGTACACACACGCGTGCGTGTACATACACACACACGCACTCACACACACATACAATAATTTTGCACATATTCACATACATGCACATAGTCACATTGCATTACTCTAACATCGCTATTAGTGAACAGACATTAAATTGAAGAACGAACGAACGAACGAACACACACACACAAACACACACACACACAGACACAGACACACACACACACACACACACACACACACACACACACACACACACACACACACACACACAAAGACCACATCGACGAAAACCAAACAAAAACAGACACGTAATATACACACAGATGAGACATGACCACATTCAAACGGAAAACCAAACATTACAATAAATGAACATACCTGTTATGATTCATTGTTGTTGTAAACTGTCAGATCCCGACACACTGTATCACTTCAGCAGTAAACACAAAAATGGTATCCAAAGAATTGTCTGATTATTACGTATTATGCAAAACACCGTCCTATGTTTCTGTCCTGTCCTTGACACACGATGACAGACTATAACGCACAGAAACAGTATCTTTGTCTGTTTTGATTATGACCAGCGTAACAGTCTGAAGGCAGATGCTCCATGCACACACCCACCGTAGAAACATAGATTGCAAACCACATTCAAACATTTGGTAATTTATGACAATTTTTGTTCAAATAATATCAGAACAGCAAAAAGAATTTGAACTATGCACCTAACCTTTCAAAACAAGAGGAGGAAGACTACACTGACAAAAGCTGGAAAGGTGACTTTCAGCAGCATGTGTCTCCAGGGTTCTGGATGCCCTCCTTAATCTGTGTCTTCGTCACTGTCGTTGATGTCTGGCTCAGGCAGTAGGTCTGACACACAGGAGGAGGAAGGCAGAGCCTCAAAGAAAGAATGATGCTCCTCTGGGATGATGCTGGACTTGCAGAGGGAAAGCATATCTCTCTTTTTTGCCTCCGAGATGGACAGTTTTCCTCTGTATAGCCGTGGAAGTATGGACAGTTCGTGTTGACCTCGTTTTCCAGAACTACCAACGAGACGGAGTGATCTGAAGTCATCCTCAAAGCTGTATTTGAAAAACATGAGGTCTTCATCACTCTGAGTGAACTGAATGCACTTGATGTTGAGCCAGTTGACCCGTTTTCCAGAAACATCTGTTTTTGTGTTTCGCACTCTTTTTGAGGCAATCTTCTTGAAGTCAATCATATCTGTGTGCCTCAGCGGTAGAACTCTGTACGGGTTGTTTCTACGTGCCATTGACAGTACAATATCCCAGCCACTGGGGTGTAGATGGGTGTGGACTTCTTGGCGCAGGAAATGGCAGAGTGCATGGAGTCACACTCCATCTGTGTGTGACCCGTTTCTAAAAATTTCTGTGTGATCTTCTTGATGCTGGGTTTGCTTTTCAGAAGCTGCATTAAAGCTGTTGCCAGGTACTGATTGCGGTTCTGACCACC
Organism: Conus ventricosus; assembly: GCA_018398815.1. Lineage (NCBI taxonomy): Eukaryota > Metazoa > Mollusca > Gastropoda > Neogastropoda > Conidae > Conus > Conus ventricosus. The sequence continues at coordinate 2,978 of JAFLJL010019150.1, forward strand.
GCAACAGTCTGAATAGATCACGACCTCTTCCACTGTATCTGGCAATGAGGAGAGGTAGACGTACAGGCAAGTTGCAATTTCACATGCACCACGCTTTCCTTCTGTTTCGTCCCATTTGAAACAATGTCCCTTTCCGTCTGATAAGGAGTACGTGGTGAAGTTGTAGACTGACAGTTTTCTTTTATAGTAGAGCTGACTGACAAGTCCGCATGGGGCCTGCAGGACAGCCTGCAGGTCTACAGTCAGCACATGCTTTGATGGATCTTTCTTAGCAGCCTGTTTGTCACACTCTTTTCTTTTCTGGCCATGTCTCTCTGCTGAATGTGTTTTGCGTACAACTCTTGTTCTTCTGTCAGCGTTCCTTGCCTTTGTTTCATGTTGTGTTACAGTGCATCGAGCACACTGATCCTTCTTTGGGTGGTGAAACGCTAAGTTGTAATCTTCATTGAAAACACGTCTGTATGTTCTTTCTGACACTGGTGTTTGTCCGTTGCCTTCACATTCATTTTTATATAATTCAAACATTTTCTTCACAGTTAAATTTGAAGAAAGGTACTTTCTTTGTGTGTCTTTGCGTGTGTAATGAGATTCTACAACAGGAAAAGACTCGATGTGTGCCTTGGCTTGCTTGATCTGCTCTTGTGGTGTTTTGTTGTGTGGACTTTTCTGTTTCATTCCATCCCCTCCTTTGAAAATCCCATGTTCGCTTCTCTGTAGAGCGTGGTCAAGATATGCTTCACTGACAGACAGGGTGGCCAAGAAGAACTTTTTGCACACACGAATACGCTCACCCCCTATGTTGAAATAAAAACTTCTGCTGACATTTCTGGTCTTTGGCATTGGATTGTTGTCCTCACCGAGAAATGTTTTGGTCTTCTTTTCTTCAACATTGCAGCAAATGAAAGTTTTCTGTTTTCCATTGTCACCCATGCTGTAAAACGACTCAAAAATGCCTTGTCGTTCTGAATCGGATATCCTGTTGCATTTGAAACGACACTTCGAGCAGTCAACAGCTTTTGTTGCCTTTGCAGGAACAGTTTTCCCTGCTTCTGAGATATATTCTTTTCCCTGGAGACGCAATTTTTTTCTGATTTTTTTTCCCATCTACTTGGCATTGACATCTTTTTTCCCCCCAACTTCTTTTTAGGAGGTGTGACAAACTTGCCCTGTTTTCTTGGTGTCTGTATCTTGGGAGTTGAATGCAAAGGTGTTGAGGGTTGTTCTTCACAATCACGCTGATCAGGAGTTGCTGGGGAAATTGAAGACAGAGTTTCATCTAACACAGCACTGCTGGCTGTCTCGTTTCTTTCTTCAACTACAGCTGTCCTGCTTCTGAGGCCGTGTGCGAGCTATCTGTGTATCTTTGTGGGACAAAGGCATGCGGAAAAACTGCGTCATAATGTTGTGCCTGTGTTTCCAGGAGAGAAAGCATGATCGCTCTTTCATCAGATGGTTCATCTGGGTGGACAACTGTTTCATAATTGAGCAGATTGCTCGAGAAAATGACGACGGTTCGTCTGGACCAGTCAGCTAGCGCTTTTGGGAGCAAGTCTGCAGCATCATTACTCCATACACCAGGAGTTCGTAGCTGTTCAACGTTCAGAAAGTACCGTAGATACCGTTCATTTTCATCATTCTCATCCGTCTCCAGAAAATGAATGTAAGAAGAAAATTTGTCCTCCAGAAAGTTGCACAAGATTTTTCTCAGATCGAGGGCACTAGTGCCTAGATGCTTGGAGGCTGACTCAAAGAAACAATTCCCACCACGGGCAGCATTAACACTGTGCAGACCATTGGCAGACAGGAGATTTTGGAGTCTGCTTTTGTGTTCGGCCTCTTCTTTCTGCCGTTTCTCTAAATCCTTCATGCTTATACCCTTTGCCACTTCCACGTTGTCTGGTGTCTGGACCCGCTTTCTTTTTCTCTTGCTCCTTTTCAGTGACATCAAAGGAACATTGTCACTGCTTTCTCCTGTGGATGACAGAGAATAATAGTGTGGTGGAGACACTGGTGGGCAATAGTCAGGATCCTTAGTGGTGTTGTCTTCCGATGTTAACTCGGTGGTTGTGCCAGTCTGTCTTTGTAAAGGTTCCAGATCTGATTGGCACCAACCTGAATCTTCGAGATCAGATCCTGCTTGACTGGCAAGAACCTCATTGGTCTGCAGTGGCGCATTGTCAGAATGGCACCTTTCCGGGTCATCTGGGAAAGCTCCAGCTGTAATAAATGTGGCCCTGTCTGAAGTCCTCTCTGAACCATCCATGGCGCTATCACCTCCAGCTTTTAGTGGCTCGTCATCAGATGGGCACCAGTATTCTGGCTGACTTGAGACTGGCGCCTCAGGTATGTCCTTGACATCAACGTTGTTGTGGGTTGTCAAGGAGTTGGCCAGGTTAATGAGGTACACGTTGTCATCAGTATCATCTTCATGTGGCTCGTCCATTCTGAAAATGAAACCCATTTCTGTTTACAACACAGCCTATCACTAAAGTGCCCATCTTTCTTTTACTAAGAAACAAAATGTGACAATTCCTATTATAATAATAATAAAGATTATGACTGTACATTGCATGTGGATGTACTCGTGTATCATGAAGTCTATGTATTTATCAGGCATAAAAATGCGCGCGCGCGCGCGCGCGCGTGTGTGTGTGTGTGTGTGTGTGTGTGTGTGTGTGTGTGTGTGTGTGTGTGTGTTTGGTATGCGCGCGTGTGTGTGTGTGTGTGTGTGTGTGTGTGTGTGTTGTGTGTGTGTGTGTGTGTGTGTGTGTGTGTGAGTGTGTGTGTGTGTGAGTGCATGCGTTTAATCGCTGGCAAGTATGTGTATAATATAAAAGATAATATTTGAAATAGGTGAACAATCTAAGATAGACAAAAGAAGACGTTATTGCACAGTATGACATATGATGTGTTTGTTAGTATGTGTGTGTATCTGTGCGTGTGTGAAGAAGAAGCAGAAGAAGAAGAAGAAGGAGAAGAAGTAGTAGAAGAAGAAGAAGGAGAAGAAGAAGAAAAAGAATTTTATATTTAGGGAGACTATCAATGGAAAGAAATTTAGCTAGTATGTTTGTAAATATGCGCACGCACGCGCACGCACGCACGCACGCACGCACGCACGCACGCACGCACGCACGCACGCACGCACGCACGCACGCACGCACGCACGCACACACACACACACACACACACACACACACGACGTGAGCACACATAATCAGCCACATAAACATAATTATATGCATATTCTACACACATTCCGCACAAACACATAGATACTTCCATTTCACACAAACACACATGCACACGTACGTCACACCTACACACGCAGAGACACATGCACACACGCACACTGAACGCACGCGCACACGTACGCAGAGACAGAGACAGAGAGAGACACACACATACAAACACATACACATACACACACACACATATATATACACACGCACGCACACACGCACACACACACACGTGTGCGCGCGCGCGCACACACACACACACACACACACACACACACACACACACACATACACACACACACATACACACACACACATACACACACACACACACACACACACACACACCACACACACAGAGCACACATTATACTTTAATATTGATCACACGCTAAATGGATATACTCCTACATGCTTGCCTACAGTCATCAAAGCAACTAGCTTAGCTTGTGCATTTACTATTAAAAAGACAACAAAATTTAACTGAATAAGTTGAAATGTAAAATGAAAAAAAAACTCACCTGGAAATCTGCTGTCTACGTTGTTTCGTGAAGAAACTTCGGCACAACTTCTCTTGTGAATAGAACTTAAAGAAGTGACCATGTGCTGTGAACAGGGAAAGTATGTAGTGTCTTTGTTCTCACCAGTTCAGCGGATGTCGTGGGGTGAGGGTTTAATGACATCTTTCAACATCTACGGTCTGCAAGTCCCGCTTGACACTAACGGTGCCCAGTGGAGGCCACTTAGCGCTCCTTCCCAAAGCAAACTGTAAATAATCCTGACAGGGAAAACTAGCATCTGGTGCTTGAGTTTATTCGGCAGGAAGGGTGCTGAAAATTAAGCAGCAATGTGTGCGTGGGAGAGTCAGGCATGTGGAGATACGACCATCGGTATGGTACAAACAATCAGAGTTGCTGACAGCGACTGCAGCATTTCTCAAGATACTAGGTTTCGGCTGTCAGCATTCTGGTCAGAACAGCGGATACTTCAGAAGCTAATAATAGGATGAACAGATACTTGGTTTCGGCAGTCATTGTTTCTGGTTGTTCTTGTAAACTTGTTTTCGGTTTTTAATAAATAACACAAAAAAAAATTGATTGTCTTGCAAAGGGACTATGTTTATATGAAAGAGCACACTTTTCTGTATCAACCGATACAAAAATGTCAAAATCACCAAAATGTCAAGATACTAGGTTTCGGCAGTCAACCCTCGATATACTGATAATAATACTGATGATGGATATAATGAATGAAGACATAGATACATATACTGATAATAATACTGATGATGGATATAATGAATAAAGACATAGATACATATACTGATAATAATACTGATGATGGATATAATGATGATAATCATCATCATGATTACAATATCCTCCTCCTCCTCAAGATTTAAACTGTAACATTCTTCCTATACCTATCAGCATCTCTCTCTGTCTGTCTGTCTGTCTGTTCTGTCTGTCTGTCTGTCCTCTCTCTCTCTCTCTCTCTCTCTCTCCTCCTCTCCCTCTCTCTCCTCCCCTCTCCCTCCCCTGTCTCCCCCTCCCCCCCCGTCCCTCCCCCCCCCCCCCCCCCCCCCCCCCCCCCCCCCCCCCCCCGCCTCCGACACACACACACACACACACACACACACACACACACACACACACACACACACACACACACACATACATGTGCAAACCTCGTATGTCAGTTACCTCCCACCCCATCCCACTCCTCCACTCTAACCGCGCCCCCTCCTTCCCCCCTTTCCCCTAATCTTTGTGCTCCCCTGTTTGTCTGTCTGTCTGTCTGTCTGTGTCTCTCCCTCCCCCCCCCCCTCTCCCATATCGTTATTTCCATGTGCTTCTAGTTACTCGACTCCTGCTGTTTTCAGTTCATATTGTTTTCTCTTTTCCCCTTTCTTTCTTTCTTTCTTTCTTCCTTTCTTTCCAATGTGAACCCACAAGATAGGTCTATTCCGCAACGTCTGCAAATGAATAGATTATGCAAAACACGAACGCGTGGAGCTGTTCAGCCCCCTCTGACACCCTTCCCTCTCCATTCCACGGGAACATTCTTCTACTCTTTCTTCTCCCTTCTTTCCTTTCACCTCACCTCCGTCACACACCCACACATCCCGAAAAAAAAAGGGGGGCATTGAAGCGTAAGTCCGGAGGGGGGTAACTCCTCCACTCGATCTGTCTGTCTGTCACCTGTATCGTCCAAGACCCCAAGGCACACAACGAGTCCGACAGCCCGACCAAGTGAAAGCCCCTCACCTTTTCTACCACTGTTACACGCACGATCATCCTTCAGTGTCGAGGCCTCCCCCACCCCTCGTTTGTTCCCTGTGTGAGTCGCTCCCTTCCCCGAGTGGAGCTGAGCGTGGCCACCTGAAAGCGACAGTTCTATAACGGGTTACGGGGGTGGGGGTGGAGGATAACAGGGGGAGGGTGTGAGGGAGGGGGGAAGGGGGACATTGGTGACGAAGAAGACGGGGTTTCCAGAAGGTTACTACGACCTGGGGGGAGGGAGGGGGGTAGGGTGGACAGCAGGAAGGTTCGTGCGGCTATCGGTAACATAGTTGTGGCTTTTGGCCGGCCATTCATCATGTTGTGTTCCCGGGGTTCGTCCATGACACGCACGTTTGTCAGTGCCTAATTGGCTGTGCTGCTCGCTTAGTTCCAGCCTGTGAGCGACAGGCTGAAGACAGGCCTGCGTGGAGTGTCCCTTTCAGCAGCCCTGATCTCTCGGAACTCTCAGACACTGCCATGCCTGGAAGGCAACAATAGGCGTCACAGTTAGGGACTTAACGCGCGCGCACTCGCATGCACACACACACACATACAAACACTAGCTCGCGCGCGCACGCGCGCACACACACACATACACACGTCAAGCGCACGCGCTCACACACACACACACACACACACACACACAGATCTGTGAGTGGCCAAGGCCTACCTCACTATACCTTTTTTCCCTCCAACCAGAACTCTTACAAAACAGTTATTCTTGGTGTTAAGAGATAGAGGAGGAGGGTGTGGAAGGTTGGGTGGGGATGGAGGTTGAGGGGCGCTTTCAGGACCAGTCGTTGAACGGGGAACACCAGCAGGGCGTGAAGAAAAGCAGTCGGCTGCTATGCAGTACAGCAGAGGGCTAGGGAAAGAGTAACCTACCCTACGCCAGCATGCTTGGGGAAGTCCTATCGGGCCATACGACTGGCCCAGTGGGACCCAGGAAGACTGCGAAGTGCGATTGAGTCCACAGAAACACGTGCAGGTACGCCGACGAATCTCGGACACGATTAAGGACGTTGAAAATGTAGCCACACAGGTTTCAAGCCAGGAAGCATCTCGTCACTGGAGTTACTGAAGCTGAACCCTCCAATCAGACCATGTGTATGTTCTTCACAGCGAAAATACAGGTGTGATGACTTTTCTGAAAACGCTGAAGAAAATGTGATGGACACCTCATCATCAGTTCAAATCTCCCTAGGCTGAATTTGGATTACGTAACTTTACGACCTACCAAACTGCGAGCAGACGACACTGCCATTAGTGAGGCACGGCCTAGAAAAGCAGACGACACTTCTCACATTCAGGTAAACCCTGAAAGTTTCTGGCTGCAGAGTGATTAAGTATGGAAATGAAGTACACGGCGTGACAGAAACAGGAAGAAAGTTTGTCCTTGCTTTTCAGTAGCAATGTTAATGATGTAATCATTGTTTTGGACCGGCTGGATTAAAAGATCTAGGCTTGAACTAGACCCGGCGAGTCAAGCGAGAGTGGTGTGTCTTGGATTGCAAAGTAGCTTGCGGTCGGTGTAGGCCTGTGTCAGCGGTGCGCGTTTGCACATGGGGGTAAACTATGATGAGCATTGGAACGCCAGGACATAGAGCACATTCATGCAGGGATATATCTACCTTATCAACACACGAAGGTTTGACCAGCACGACCAGCACATGATTTCAAATCATCTTCTGGTTAACAACTGGATTTAAAAACAAATTCTTTTTCTTTAATCTGAAAGCTATAATTTCCAGCCTTACTATTGGTTAAAAAATGTTTTACGTGAAATGGTTGCTTTTTATAATCCTTGGAGTTTTAAGAAGTATACATGTTTGAAAAATCCAAACGCAAGTCAGAAAAGCCACCAAGAGAGAGAGAGAGAGAGAGAGAGAGAGAGAGGAAAAATCTGCAGGAGAAAGTAATGAAACTGGTCAGATGTTTTTACCTAAAGCACTTTTAGCAGATTGTGTGTGTGTGTGTTGTGTGTGTGTGTGTGTGTGTGTGTGTGTGTGTGGTGTGTGTGTGTGTGTTTATGTGTGTGTGGTGTGTGTGTGTGTGTGTGTGTGTGTGTGTGTGTTGTGTGTGTGTGTGTGAGAGAGAGAGAGAGAGAGAGAGAGAGAGAGAGAGAGAGAGAGAGAGAGAATCTGAATACTACAGTTTATCTGAATACTACAGACATTTAAACTCTCTCCACTCTCTCTCTCTCTCTCTCTCTCTCTCTCTCTCTCTCTCTCTCTCTCTCTCTCTCTCTCTCTCACACACACACTCATACACACACACACACACACACACACACACACACACACAGAGGGGGAGGGGTGCTGGGGGAAGGGGGTATCTGAACACTGCAGTTGAGTTTATCTGAATACTACAGACATTTACACACACACACACACACACACACACACACACACACACACACACACACACACAGGCTGTTTCATAGTGTAGAGACACTGACTATGACTCATTCTTACAGGAGGAGACCCAGAGAGGTGTTCTGTCTGTCTGAGACTGACTGAGACTGACTGATACTGACTGATACTGACTGAGACTGACTGAGACTGACTGAGACTGACTGATACAGTGATAGTCTGCCATATTATCCCAGCGTGGAGCTTGCAGAACATTATCATCATGGACAACTTTTTATTTAATGGAGGGAGAGGGGAGGCACAAGTGGTACTGTGTTCAGATTTCTCTCCACAGAGCGAAAGAAAGAATTCTGTCCCTGTCTCCTTCTCTCTCTCTGTGTGTGTGTGTGTGTGTGTGTGTGTGTGTGTGTGTGTGTGTGTGTGTGTGTGTGTGAGAGAGAGAGAGAGAGAGAGAGAGAGAGAGAGTGTGTGTGGTGTGTGTGTGTGTGTGTGTGTGTGTGTGTGTGTGTGTGTGTGTGTGTGTGTGAGAGAGTGTGTGTGTGTGTGTGTGTGTGTGTGTGTGTGTGTGAGAGAGAGAGAGAGAGAGAGAGAGAAAGAGAGAGAGAGAGAGAGAGTGTGTGTGTGTGTGTGAGTGTGTGTGTGTGTGTGTGTGTGTGTGTGTGTGTGTGTGTGTGAGAGAGAGAGAGAGAGAGAGAGAGAGAGAGAGATATTGTGTGTGTGAGAGGGAGAGAGATTGTGTGTGTGTGTGTGTGTGTGTGTGTGTGTGTGGTTTTAAACATCTGCATATACAGTTCATGCAATATTGTTACAATTACTGTCAGATGAATAATTTTTAAGGAGACAAGAAATAACAGAGAAAAGAAAGTTTCACACACACACACACACACACACACACACACACACACACACACACACACACACACTTCCTTGCCAAGAGTGGGGGCCATACTTTTTTGCTTAATTGATACATTCTTTCCTTACCTTGATCAGTTTAGGCTGATTTTTCATATCTCTGAAATCAGCAATAGCATAGTTTTAATGCATGAAAGCCTAGTCTACTACATGTGTGAACTTAAAGATGTTTTAGACTGAAATTCTTTGTTAACTAGAGAACCAACACAGGATTTTTGTCTGGTTGATATGATGCACATGAAGTGGACATAGATAATGCAGATCTAGTGAAAGACAGGAATTTCTTTGATGCCCTCCTGACCAAATGATAAGCAGTGTCATAGTCATACTAAACATTGAAATGTCCAAGCTAGCATGCTAATAAAAGATAAAGGGAGGTAAATCGTCTGACCTATTTTATGTTCACTTGAAATGTTTTGAAACTTTGATTTCATACTAAAAGAATTACTCAGTTAAGTGTTAAGATTTCAGATTGAACAAAATATGCTTGCCTATGGCTCTAGGGAAGGAACTATTGAAATGAATTTGATGAAAACATGCATTCAGTATTCTTCAATAGCTCAGGATGTTTCTGTATTATTGTTTATGCAACGTTTTCTTTCTGAAGATGGGCCAGAAATTGAGACATAGTTGTTTTTAGGGGCCATATTTTGAATTATGTGAATGGCTGCTCTAGAATCGACTGGTTTTTTTTATTCTTTCACTGCCTATAAGTGTATGCACATGCGCAACACAGACACATACACACAGTGCACACAGGAAATCCATGCACATGCGCGCACTCACACACCGGCATGTACACATACATGAACACTTGTTTACTGATTTTAGTATTTAACAGGACAGGTTTAGAGCACCAGCTGAATGCTGGTCAGGCTTTGACCCAGGGCAGGGTGAGGTCAGTGACTTCAGTGGCAGCAGTTAGTCACCGGACACTTCCAAATCTTTCAGGTCAACAGGCACACACCTGGGTCTGGGGCCATCCAGTGCACACATGCATGCAGGCAGTCAAACGTGTGCACACACCTGGGTCTGGGGCCATCCAGTGCACACATGCATGCAGGCAGTCAAACGTGTGCACACACCTGGGTCTGGGCCCATCCAGTGCACACATGCATGCAGGCAGTCAAACGTGTGCACACACCTGGGTCTGGGCCCATCCAGTGCACACATGCATGCAGGCAGTCAAACGTGTGCACATACCTGGGTCTGGGCCCATCCAGTGCACACATGCATGCAGGCAGTCAAACGTGTGCACACACCTGGGTCTGGGCCCATCCAGTGCACACATGCATGCAGGCAGTCAAACGTGTGCACACACCTGGGTCTGGGCCCATCCAGTGCACACATGCATGCAGGCAGTCAAACGTGTGCACACACCTGGGTCTGGGCCCATCCAGTGCACACATGCATGCAGGCAGTCAAACGTGTGCATTGAAGATCATGTAAGCCACGTCCTCAGTGTGTGAAGCGGCAGTGCAAACGCAGATGAAACCAGCTGGCTTATATCCATAGACTGGAGTGTAGGTATTCTACGACGTAAAAACATCCATTCACACAGGAATTTCTCTTTTACATTGTAACTGCATTAATATAAAGGGGCTTGCCACTAATTCAGAAGAATATATTGAACCACTAATTGTATTCATGTAAGTGCATGATAAATCAAGCATTATGTGCTTCTTTCAAGAAATGCTTTAGTAATGAAAGTAATAATCTGCTTGCCAGGTATGAAACAGCACTAGTAAAAGAAGTTACTGAAACAGACTTATTGTGTTTGTTAATCAGCCGTGCTAACGGTGCCAGGTTTGGTAAAGCAGGTCACCATTGGTTGTTTCAGTCGGCAGTGTCGATGAGCTCAGAGAGCGCCCCCAGCATGGCCAGTTCGGGGTCGGTGGAGCTGCAGTCCTACCAGGATGCCTTGGAGAATGTGCTGACCTGGCTGCTGGAGGCTGAAGATGTCATGGACAAACAGACTGCCCTGTCCTCTGATGTTCACGTCATCAAGGACCAGTTCAACCACCATGAGGTCAGTATGATGACACACAGACTGCCCTATCCTCTGATGTTTAGTGGTCAAGGAGCAGTTCAACCACCATGAGGTCAGTATGATGACACACAGACTGCCCTGTCCTCTGATGTTTAGTGGTCAAGGCCCAGTTCAACCACCATGGGGGCATTGTGAGGGCACACAACTGCCCTATCCTCTGATTTTTAGTTTTCGGGGACCATTTTCCAAACCCCATGGGGGTGTTAACTCTAGGAACTGGCCCCCGGGCCCCTTCTATGTTTCAGTGGTAAAGGGCCCTTTTCAACCACCTTTAAAGGTCGGGGTATGATGACAGGGCTGCCCCCTGTCCTTGATGTTTAGTGGTAAAGGGGCCCAGTTAAAACCCCCCTGAGGTCGTATGATTACAGGTTTGCCCCCTGTCCTTGATGTTTAGTGGTAAAAGGACCAGTTAAAACCACCATGGGGTTTAAAATTTATGATGAACACAGTTTGCCCTGTCCTTTAAACTTTGTCCACTTTGTCGGGGTTTCCTCCCCATTACCATCAGGTCAGGTAATGGCAAAGTGTCACATACCCCGGTCCATTTCCATTTAAATTAGGTAAATTTGTAGTATCAAAGTGTCCCCTATCCAGGGTTCCAAATTTCCCTTTGTAATGGGGGGGGTTTTAAGGACAACGTGTAAAAATATCTAGTCCGGTTCCTTTGGAAATGAGGTCAGGTAATGAAAAAAGTGTACATATAAAGGGTCCATTTTCCCTTTTGAAATTGAGGGTCGTGGGTAAGACAAAGTGTCCCCTATCAGGTCCGTTCCATTGTGATGGGGGCAGTGTAATGCCAAAGGGGTCACATATCGGGTTTCCCGTTCCCTTTGAAATTTGAGGTCAGTTTTTAGGGGAAAAGTGTACATATTAGGCCCCAATTTTCCATTGAAAAAGAGGTAAAGTGAAAATGACAAAGGGTAAATATTAGGACCGGGTTTTCATTGTAATGAGGTCAGGGGTAAGGACAAAGTGTCACTTTATCTAGGACCATTCCCTTGAATGGGGTCAGTGTTTGAAACAAGTGTCACATACCCAGGTCCAGTTCCATTGAAATTTGGGGGTTCAGTGAAAGTGAAACGGTTACTTTTTCCCGGGTCCATTCCCAATTGAAAATGGGGTCGGGTGTAGTGCAAAGGTGTCACATATCTGGGGCCCCAATTCCCTTGAAAATGGGGTTCATGAAAAAAAAGAAAAGGGGTCACATATTAGGCCCATTTTCCCCATTGAAATTTTTGAAGGGTTCATTTGTTTTGGGCCCAAAGTTCACATAGTTTGGTCCGGGTTCCATTGTAATGGGGTCATTTGAAAAATGAAAAAGTGTCACTATTAGGTCCTTCCCTTTTGAAAATGGGGTTCCGGGGTCATACAAAGTGTCCCCCATATCGGGTCCATTTCCCATTTTTAATGAGGTCATTTGTAATGCCCAATGGCACATTCTAGGACCAGTTCCTTTGTAATGAGGTCAGTGTAATGAAAAAGTTCACTTACCCGGGCCCCGGTCCTTGAAATGAGGTAAAGTGTATGAAAAAGGGTTGTCACAAAACTGGTCCAGTTCCTTTTTAAAAAGAGGTCTTGAAATTTGACAAAGGCACTTAGTTTGGTCCTTCCTTTGGAAATTGAGTCATTTTAATGACAAAGTGCCCCACATATCTAGGTCCAGTTCCTTTTGAAAATGGGGGGTTCCAGGGAATGACAAAGGGGTCACATATCTGGGGCCAGTTCCATTGAAATAAATTCATGAAAATTCCCAAAGTGTCAATATCGGGGTCCATTTTCCATTGTAATGAGGTCGGTGTAATGAAAAAGTGTCACAAATGTAGGACCATTTTTCCAAATTGTAAAAAGGTTTCATGTAATGAAAAGGGGCCCAAATATGTGGGCCCATTTTCCATTTAATGGGGCCCTTTTTGTAATGAAAAAGGGGTCACTTATAGGCCCCCTTCCATTGTAAGGGGGTCTTGTAAGGGAACAAAGGTCACTAGCTAGGTCCAGTTCCATTTTTAATGGGGGAAAGTTTTTTAATGACAAAGTGCCCACATATCAAAGGTTCATTTCCCTTTGTAATGAGGCCCAGTGTAATGACAAAGGTCACATATCTAGGTTCATTTCCTTTGGTAAAAAATTTTCAGTGTAATGACAAGTTTTCACATATGTAGGCCCAATTTTTCCTTGTAATGAGGTCAGTGAAATGACAAAGTGTCAAAATTCTAGGTCCATTTTTTTGGGGGTAATGAGGTCACGAAAAGTGACAAAGTGCCCACAATCAAGGTCCATTTTCCCATTGAATGAGGCGGGGTTTTAATAACAAAGTGTCCATTTTTCCGGGTCCATTTTCCTTTTGTAATGGGGGTCATTGTAATGCCCAAAGTGTCACATATCTGGGTCCATTTTCCTTTTTAATTTGGGGGTCGTTTTAATGACAAAGTGTCACAAGCTAGGTCCATTTCCATTGAAATGGGGTCATGTAATGAAAAAAAGTGTGTCACATATCTAGGCCCCTTTTCCTTTGGAAAATGGGGGTCATTTGTAATGCCCAACGTTTTCACTTTAATCTAGGTCCGGGTTCCCCATTGTAATGGGTCGTGTAAGGAAAAAGTTTTCCACAAATCTAGGTTCATTTTCCATTGAAAAGGGGTCAGTGTAATGACAAAGTGTCACATAGCTAGGTCCAGTTTTTTTGTAAGGGTCAGTGTATGAAAAAGTGTCACTAGCTGGGCCCTTTTTCCCATTGTAATGGGGTCGGGTGTAATGACAAAGGTCACAATCGGGGACCAGTTCCATTGTAAGGGGGCCAGTGTAATGAAAAAAAAGTTTTAAACATATCTAGGACCATTTTCCCATAAAATTTGAGGTCAGGGGAGTGAAAAAAATTTTTGTCACATAGCGGGCCCATTCCCCATTGTAATGAGGTAGAGTAATGACAAAGGTCACATATGTAAAGGGCCCCAGTTCCATTGAATTTGGGGTCATTTGTAATGACAAAGTGTCACATAGCTGGGCCCCAGTTCCATTGTAATGGGTCATTTCCATGCAAAGTGTCACATATCTACGCCCAGAATCCTTTGAAATGGGGTTAGTGTAATGAAAAATTTGTACATTCTAGGTCCCTTTCCATTGTAATGAGGTCAAAAAAATTTTGGCCCAAATTTGTCACATATCTGGGACCAGCCATTGTAATGAGGTCGGGGAAAATGCCCAAAGTTTTCACATACGGGTCCAGGGCCCTTTGTAATAAACCCGTGTAATGCAACTTCCATATCTAGGTCCAGGCCCCATTGTAATGAGGCATTTGTAATGAAAAAGTTTTCACATATCTAGGACCATTTTCCTTTGTAAGGGAAGGTCAGGAAATGAAAAGGTCACAATCTGGGGTCCAGGCCCCTTTAAAAATGGGCCCGGAAATTGAAAAAATTTGGTCACATATCTAGGTCCAGTTCCTTTGGTAATGGGGGTCAGGGGAAGGGACAAAGGGGTCCCCATATCTAGGCCCAATTTTCCCATTTTTAATGGGGTCAGTTGTCATGAAAAATTTGGCCCACATATTGGGACCATTCCTTTGGGTAATGGGGCATGCCCTTGAAAAATTTTCCCAAAAACTGGGCCCTTTTTTCCTTTGGTAATAAAGGTTTCATTGTAATGCCCCAAAGTGCCCCAAAAATTTTAGGTTCATTTCCATTTTTAAATGAGGTCAGTGTAAGACAAAGTGTCACCTATCTAGGACCATTTTTCCATTGAAATTTAGGTCAGTGTCGGAAAAGTGTCACATATTTTGGTCCAGTTCCATTGTAATGGGTCAGTGTAGTGAAAAAAGTGTCCTTTCTGGGTCCATTTTTCCTTTGAAATGAGGTCAGGTAATGCCCAAAATTTTCACATATTTTAGGACCATTTCCCCCCCCCCAATTGGTAATGAGGCAGTTTTTAAAGTTCACATTTTTGGGGCCCGGGTTCCCTTTGTAAAAAGGGCTTTTAAATGCCCAAAAGTGCCCCACAAATGTGGGAAACCATTCCCATTGTAATGAGGTCAGTGTAAAGTGTCACTTTGTAACCTTTTTCCTTGGGAATGATCATTTAATGCCCAAAGTGTCACATAGTAGGTCCAGTTCCATTGTAATGGGGTTTCAGTGAATGAAAAAAGTGTCACATAGCTGGGTCAGTTCCTTTTGTAATGAGGTAAATGTAATGAAAAAGTGTCCATATTGGGTTCATTTCCAAATTGAAATTTGAGGTCTTTTGAAATTGACAAAGTGTCACATATCTAGGTTCTTTTTTTTGGGAATGAGGTCAGTGAATGCCAAGTGCCCACATTGTGGACCAGTTCCATTGAAAATGGGGCAGTGTAATGACAAAGTGTCAAATCAAGGTTCCAGTTTTCCTTGTAATGGGGTTCAGCTTTAGTGAAAAATGTCCCCAAAACTAGGTCCTTCCCTTTTAAAATGAGGCAGTTATGACAAAGTGTCACATACCCGGGGCCAGTTCCTTTGTTAATGAGTGGTGAATGAAAAATTGTCACATATCTGGTTTCCAGTTCCTTGTAAAGGTCATGTAATGAAAAATTGTCCCATACTAGGCCCAGTTCCATTGAAAAGGGTCAGTTTTAATAAACAACTGTCACATATATTTTAGGTCCATTTCCTTTGGGAAAAGGGGGTCTTTGAAATGAAAACCCGTGTCACATATCTGGGTCCAGTTCCTTGTAATGAGGTCAGTGTAATGACAAAGTGTCCATACTAGGTTCATTTTTCCTTTGTAATGAGGTCAGTGTAATGACAAAGTGCACAAAAAAAAAACCCTTTGGTCCGGGTTGATTGAAAAAGATGCATGAAAGGGGAACAAAGTGTCCATAGCTAGGCCATTTCCCTTTGGGAATGAGGTCAGTGAAAAGCCCAAAGTGTCACATATCTGGGCCCCCAGCCCATTTTTAATAAAAAGTCCAGGGGTAATGTAAAAAGTGTCACATATTGGGACCGGGCCAGGGAATGGGGGCAGTGTGGCCCCAAAGTGGTAAACAACAGGCCATTCCTTTTAATGGGGGCGGGAAGTAAGGCCCAAAGTGTCCCCAAATGTGGGGACCGTTCCATTGAAATTTGGGTCAGTGTAAATGAAAAAGTGTCCACTAGTTTGGGTCCAGTTCCATTGTAATGAGGTCAGTGTCATAAAAAGTGTCACAAAATCTAGGTCCAAATCCATTGTAAGGGGTTGGGGTAAGGGACAAAGGGCCAAATCTAGGTCCATTTTCCATTGAAATGAGGCAGAGAAAATTGACAAAGGGGTCACAAACTAGGACCATTTTCCTTTGGGAATAGGTCTGTAATGCCAAAGTGTCACATATTTTGGTCGAGGTCCATTGTAATGGGGTCAGGGGTAAGGACTTCGTTTTCCACATATCTGGTCCAGGTCCATTGTAATGGGGTCAGTGTAATGACAAAGTGTCCCCTTTTTGGACCAGTTCCATTGTAAGATGTAAAGGTAATGCCCAAAGTGCACCTATCTGGGCCCCAAAGGCCCTTTGGTAATGGGGTATTTGTAATGAAAAAGTGCCCACATTCTAGGCCCATTTTCCATAGTAATGGGTCAGTGTAAGGGCAAAGTGTCACATATCTAGGCCCCGTTCCTTGTAATGGGGCCGTTTTCAGAAAAAGTGTCACTATCTAGGACCTTTTCCATTGTAATGGGGCATGAAATTTGACAAAGGTCACATATCAAAGTTCATTTCCCATTGTAATGAGGTCAGTGAATGCCCAAAGTTAAAATATCTGGGAACCATTTCCATTGAAAAGAGGCAGTGTCATGACAAAGTGTCACATATCTAGGCCATTTTCCATTGTAATGAGGTCTGTATGACAAAAGTCCCCATATCTGGGTCCAGTTCCATTTTTAATGGGGCCCGTGTAATGACAACGTGTCACATAGCAGGTTTTTTTTTTTTTCCTTTTGAAATTTGGGGTCATGTAATGAAAAATTGCACTATCTGGGTCCAGGTCTTTTTTAATGGGGGGCCCATTTGTAGTACAAAGTGTCCATATCTGGGTCCCCCCTTGAAATGAGGTCAGTGTAAGGGACTTTGGCACAATCTATTCCATTTCCATTGTAATGGGGGTCAGTTTTAATACAACTTTGTCACATATCTGGGCCCCATTTTCTTTGTAATGATTTTCAGTGTAATGAAAAAGTGTCACATATCGGGTTTCCAGTTCCATTGCAATCAGGTCGTGTAAGGGGACTGTCACTTATCTAGGCCCAAAGTTCCATTGAAAATGGGGGCATGAATGACAAGTGTCACAAAATCTAGGTCCAGTTCCATTGTAATGAGGCAGTGAAATTGACAAAGTGTACATTTCAAGGCCCTTTCCATTGAAATGGGGTCAGGGGAGTGAAAAAAGGGGCCCCTATCTGGGTCCAGTTCCTTGAAAATGAGGTCAGGTAATGAAAAAGGTTTTAAACATTCCGGGTCCATTTCCCATTGAATGAGGTCAGTGTAATGAAAAAAGGGCCCCAAATTTTAAAGTCCATTTCCCCTTTTAATGAGGTCAGGAAATGCCCAAAGTGTACATACCCCTGGGGCCAAAATTTCCATTGAAAAGGGGTCATTGAAAAGACAAAGTGTCACATATCTAGGTCCAGTTCCTTTGGTTGGGGTCAGTGTAGTGACAAATTTGTCACATAAAGGCCCAGTTCCATTGTTGAGGTCATGTAATGACAAAGTGTCCCATATTTGGGACCTTTTCCATTTTTAATGAGGCCCCATTTTAATGCCCAAAGTGTCACATATCTAGGACCTTTTCCTTTTTATGGGGTCATTTGTAGGGGAAAAAAGTGTCACAAGCTAGGCCATTCCCCTTGTAATGAGGTCAGAGTTTTGACAAAAGTGTCACATATGTGGGCCCAGTTCCATTGAAATGAGGTCAGTGAAATTGAAAAAGTGTTACATAGCTGGGTCCAGTTCCAGGTAATGAGGTCATGTCATGAAAAAGGGTCAAATATCTAGGCCCCGACCCTTGAAATGGGGGTCAGTTTTAATGAAAAATGTCACATATCTGGTCCATTTCCTTGTAATGAGGTCATGTAATTACAAAGTGTCAAAAAGTCTGGGACCACTTCTATTTGTAATGAGGTCATGTAAACAAATTTGTCACATATCTAGGTCCAGTTCCATTGTAATGAGGTCAGTGTAAGGGAAAACCCGTCCCCACATATTGGGTCCGGGTTTTTGTAAGGGAGGTCATTTGTAATGACAAAGGTCAATATCTAGGCCCGTTCCTTTGAAAGAGGTCAGTTTTTAATAAACAAAGTGTCACATTTTCTGGTCCGGGTTTCCTTTTGTAATGAGGTCAGTGAAATTGACAAAGTGTCCCCTTTAGGTCCCGGTCCATTTTTTAAGTGAGGTCAGTGAAAGGGAAAAAAGGTGTACTTTCCTAGGCCAGCCTTTGGGTAAGGAGGTCATTGTAAGACAAATTTGGAACATATCTGGGAAACCATTCCATTGAAATGAGGTCGTGAAATGAAAAGTGTCACTTTGGGTTCATTCCTTTGGTAATGGGGGGCATTGAAAGAAAAGTGTCACATATTAGGCCCCGTTCCTTTGGGTAATGAGGTCATGTCAGGAAAAAAGGTCACATACTGGGTCCAGTTCCATTGTAAGGGGTCTTGTAATGACAAAGTGTCCATATCTAGGTCCATTCCATTTTTAATGGGTCAATGTAATGCCCAACGTGTCCCCTAGCTGGGTCCAGTTCCTTTGTAGTGAGGCAGTGAAAGAAAAAATGTCCCCATTCTACGGCCTTTCCTTTGTAATGGGGTCAGTGTAGGAAAAAAGGTCCCCATATCTGGGCCCATTTCCCATTGTAATGGGGCAGTGTAAGGACAAAGTGTCCCCAAATCTAGGTCCATTTCCATTTTTAATGAGGTCAGTGAAATGAAAAAAGTGTCACATACGGGGTCCATTCCCCATTTTTAGTGGGTCATGTAATGACAAAGGTCACATACTAGACCATTCCCTTTTGTAATGAGGTCGGGAATGACATAGTGTCAAATATTCAGGTCCAGTTCCTTTTGAATGGGGGTCATTAAATTGCCCAAAAGGTCTTTTTATTTAGGCCCAGTTCCAGTGAAACAGGTCATTGTGTGACAAAGTGTCACATTTTTAGGTCTAGTTCCATTGTAAGGGACAGTGAAATGAAAACGTGTCACATATCTAATCCAGTTTTTTTTTAATGAGGTCCGTGTAATAAAAAGGTGTCACAATCAAAGGACCATTTCCCCCATTGTAATGAGGTCAGTGTCGGGCCAAATTTCACATTCGGGGCCCCGTTCCTTTTGAAAAGGGTTTCAGTGTAGTGCCCCAAAGTGTCAAAAATAGGCCCCATTTTCCTTTGTAAGGGGTTCCATGTAATGAAAAAGGGTGTCCCTTTTGGGAACCCCATTTCCCTTTGTAATGAGGCCCGGCAGAAAAAGGTCACTTTCCTGGGAAACCAGTTCCATTTTAAGAGGTCAGTGTATGGACAAAAGTGTCACATATCGGGTTCAGTTCCTTTGGAAAAGGGGTCGAGTAATGAAAAAGTGTCACATCTTTTGGGACCAGTTCCATTTTTAATGGGGTCATTTAATGCCAAAGTGCCCACATAGCTGGGCCCCTTTCCTTTGTAATGAGGTCAGTGTCAGACAAAGTGTCACATATTAGGTCCGGGGTCCGGGTAATGGGGCCCCAATGTAATGATAAAGTGCAAAAAATCTGGGGTCATTCCCCATTTTTAAGAGGTCTGTAATGACAAATGTCCAAAACTTGGGACACCCCTGAGGGGGCCCTTTGGGGTGGGCGGGGCTATAAGAAACATTACCCTATCCTATCTGGGCCCCGGTCTTTTGGGTATGGGGCCCGTGTAATGCCCAAAGTGTCACATTCTGGGCCAGTTCCATTGTAATGAGGTCAGTGGGGACAAAGTGCACATAACTAGGTCCGGGTCCTTTTGTAAGGGGTCGGGGGAATGAAAAAGGGGTCACATTGAGGTCCGGGGTCCTTTGAGTGGGGTCAGGGGAATGACAAAGTGTCCCCATATCCTGGGAAACCAGTTCCCTTTGGGTTAATGGGGTCAGTGCCCATGACAAAGTGTCACATTCTAGGACCTTCCATTGAAATGGGGGTCAGTGCCCTTGAAAAAAGGTCACAATCTGGGACCGTTAAATTTTTAATGAGGTCAGGGTCAAACAAAGGGGCACATATCTAGGCCCATTCCATTGTAATGAGGTCAGTGAAATTGACAATTTTGTCAATATTGGCCCAGTTCCATTGTAATGGGGGTCATGTAAACAAGTGTCACATAGCTAGGTCCATTTCCCATTGAAAATGGGGCCCGGTAATACAATTTTTTCCCCCCCTACAAGGAAGGTCCTTTGTAATGAGGTCAGTGTAATGACAAAGGCACAAAACTAGGCCCCATTTCCTTTGTAATTAGGCAGGAAATTAAACGTAAAACTTACTGGGGCCAGTTCCATTTAATGAGGCCCAGGTAAGGACAAAGTTCCCCAATCTAGGTCCAGTTCCATTGTAAGGGGTCATGAAAATTAAACAAAGTTTTCCCATTATCTGGGCCCCTTTCCCTTTGGGAAAAGGGGCCCAGGGTAATGACGCTGCCCGGCCCCTGCTGACATTGTCTTCACTTTTGGGGCCCAAGGTCGGGCAGGATGGGGTTTCATGTGTGTGTGGGGGGTTTCGGGTTTATGTGTACCGGCAGAACCACCGGGGGTTTACACTTTCTTAAATTTGACAGTCTGCGTTTTCACAGGGCCCCAAGTGAGGGGGGGTATGTTTTTTTGGGCTTCCGGTTCTCGGCCTCTCCCTTCTCCCACTCCCAACCTCTCTACACATCTCTTTTTTCCCTTTCTACCCTTTTACCCTTTTTAAAGCCTTTTCTTAATTAATATTTTCCTTTCCCTCTTTGTAGCCCCCCTGTTTTAATTGCCCCCCTTTTCTCTCCCACGTAAGGGCCCCTATCTCTCTGAACCCTTTTGTTAAATTTTGCTTTTCTTTTCTTTTTCTTCTCATCCCTTTAAATCTGGTTTGACCTGATGTTTATGTTTAAACCCTCTCTCTTTAAACCCCTCTCACCCCTATTTCTTTTTCCTTTTTGTTTTATGCTCTCTCCCCTCCCACTTTTTTTTCCGTGTTGTCCCCTTTCGTCTTCCCTACCCAACGGGTGTCCTGGGCATCCTTGGGTTTTTGGTTTCTCCCCGCCTCTCAAGTCCCCCCCCCCCCCTCTCTCTCTCTTCCTCTCCCCTCTCTCTCTCTCTCCTCTCTCTCTCTCTCTCCCCTTTTTCTCCCCTCTCTTCCCCGCCCCCCCTTTGTGTCCCCGCAACTCTCATGTTAATGAAAGTGTTATCTACCCTATTTTCCCGGCCTTGAGGTATCTACCAAAATTTTCCCCCGTCTGGGTGTTTTCTTAACTTTTTTTTTTCTCCCCCGTCCTGTTTTCTCGCTTTACCCCTTCCCCCCCCCCCCCCCCCCCCCACTTTGTGTTGGGGGTGTGTGTGGTGTGTGTTTTGGGTGTGTGTGTGTGTGTTGTGTGGGGTGCAAGGGAGAGAGAGAGAGAGAGAAAAGAGAGAGGAGAGAGAGGGGGGGGGGAGGAAAAAGAGAGAGAGAAAGAAGAGAGGAGAGAGAGAGAGGAGGAAAAGAAAAGAGAGAGAAGAGAATGTTTTTCGGGGAGTAAGTTTAAAACAAGCTAGCTTTAGTGACAGAAGGGGGAGAAAATTTATTTTACCTTTAATTCTCGATTTACGAAAATTTAGGGTTTAGGCCTTTTTTTAATCTGTCCTTTTAATGGGATACATTTTTTTCAACACCATCATTTTGTGGAAATTTAACATAAAAACCGTAACATAATAATTTAAAAGAGGGGGGGAGATTTAAAAAAAAGTGAAAAAGGGCTATGTTTAAAAAACATGCTCAAGAAAACATATTCTTCCCCCCTTTAATTGGGAAAAAATTACAGAAAACTTGCAGACAGTTTAGGGTGGTTGGTTTTCCTTTTGGGGGGAGGGTCCGATAGGGAAGAGGAGGGAAAATGCTTCTGCTAGGAAAAATATACACTTTTTTCTCTGCTTTCAGGGAAAAAAGAAATTTTTAGCCGGATCCTGCCCTCAGCAGGGCCCCCCCCCCCATTTCCCCCTGCCCTTTCCCTCTCTCTTTCCCCTTTTTCCCTCCCCTTTTCTCTTCTTCTCCCCTCTCTCTTTTGCCTTTCATTCATGAAAAACAAGGTAAAATAATTTCCCAAAGTGCTTTTGTTTTTGATTGAAAAAATTTTTTTGGTTTTTTCAGAGAATTTTTTTGTATGTTTGTTCGTATTACCACCTAAGGCTCGCCTTTTTTATACTTTTTAAAAAAAGATATTGATAAGGGGATTGTTCCCCTTGAAGAGTGATTTTTGGAATGGATTTCTTGAACATGTTAAAGTGCATGGGGATCCTCTTGGGGATTTTTAAAAAGTAAACTGCAAATTTTTTCCTGATTCTCATATGAAAGATGAATTTTTGGGACTAATTTTCGAAAGTCGCTCTGCCCTTTCTACGAAAAACGGTGACCCGGTACTAAATCCCCTATGGGAAATGTTTTTTTGAATAGGGGCGTTGCTCTTTTTTTTTATATTAAATGGTTTGTGGTTTAAAGGGGATCTTTATGGACATACAAAGTTTTTTGGGCTCAAAAATGGAAAATAGGGCAATGATTATTTTTTGCTATCTAAGGAATTGTTCTTTGTTTTTCCTCTTCTTAAATTAGTATTTCAGAAACGGAATCGATCACTTACCCCTTGAATTTTTTTTTTTAAAGTGGTTTTAAAAAACTAACCCCCCTGCTAGAGTTGATAGTGTTTAAAAGGATATTGAAAAAAATTTTTGGGAATTTTCGTTTTATCAAAAACTTATATGATGCAATGATTCTTTTGAAGTGTTAATTTAAATTAATTATGCCTTTAATTGATTACCCTGACCACAATTTACTTTTAAGCATTTATTTCCCCCCAAAATGTTTAAAATTAGGATCTTTTAGGAAGAAACAATTTATTTTTTACCCAATTTTTAATAAAAAAAGGGACTGGTATGAAAAAAATGTAAAACAATAAGGCAAAAAAAAAATTTTTTCGAGTCCCTTTTTTCCCCGACCAAAAAACCGCCGGGCAGGGACGTTTTTTGTGTACAAAAAAGAAATTTAAAATCTTTTTACCCGAAAAAAAAAAAAGCATAATGATTTATTCCCGGGTAAATTAACTGGGTCCTTAGTAATCAAAAAGAATTCTGGGAAATATACGTAGAAATTTTTGGTTTGGAAAAAAACAAGCTTGGGAAGTTTCAACCGAGATTGGGTTTTAGCACTTTAAAGGTCTGCTTGAAGGAGTTTGGGATGAAGAAAAAATTTACCCTTGTAAAAAGGGTGGATACGAAAAAAGAGGAAAAAACTTACAAAGAATCGCCCCCATATCCCAGCGAAGAAAATTCTTCACGCCATAAAAAATTAAAAAATGGCAAACTGCCGGAAAAACCCACGAATCTCGGGGGAAAAGAAAAAAAATGTGGGAGAGCCTGTAGTTTTTTTTTCCCTCAAGTTGTGTATACTTTATTTGTTAAGGGGGAAAATTTTTGGGTAAGGACAAAAACCATTGTCCGTTCCTCTTTTTAAAAAAAGGGAAAACCCCCCCGGGCCAAAAAATATTTGAGGGATATCTTTTGTATACAAGCAGCAAGATTTACAGCACATTTAAAAACAACCCTCTACAGGAAAGGATAGAAAAAGCAAAACCTTTCAGGTGAACAGCAGGAGGGGTTTAAAAAAAGGGTTTTTTCCCCATTCGATCATAAAGTTCACGCTGGTAACATTAAAACAAAAAACTTTGCTGAAACGTAAACTTATTAGTTTTATTGGGTTTTTGGGGAAAACCTTTTGGGCCTCTTTTAAAAAACATTTACTGTGGCCTATTTTTTTTTAAAAAATGGGATAAAAGGGGAAAAATTTTTCGATGGGATTAAGTATTACATAAAAGCAAAAGTTTGAAACCGATCTGGGGAAAAATTTTTCCCGACATATTTAATTCACGGGGCGTGAAACAAGGGGATTAACTAGTCCGTATTAAATTTTTACTATTCATCAATGAACTGGCATTAGAAGTAATCAGGGGGTGGGAGACATGGTGCAAGGTTTTACTATGTTTTTTTTGAAATTTTTCATTTTGTTTTTGGAGATGGAAATTTGCCTTTTTTTTGTTTTGAAAAAAGTTGTTTGCTTACAAAAGCAGTTTTAAAAAGCTTCACGCGCAGCATCCCGAACTTTTTTGAATGTAAAAATGAGCCAAAAACAATTTTAAAATAGTGGGTTTTGAAAAAGGGGATATTTGGGACCAGAGAAAGGGTGGTATTTAAAAGGGGCCTTAACCCGTGGAAAAAAATATACAAATATTTAGGAATTATTTTTCCACGAGGCGAGGGTTTTAAAGCCGCATTTTTAGGACCTTTTTAAACAAGCCCAAAGGGGCCCCATTGGTGTTTGCAAAATTTTTTACAAATTTAAGGGAAAAATTCTTTGATCTTTATTTTTAAAGGGTTTTTTGTGCTCAGTTCAACCGTTGTTCAAATGGGCCGAGTTTTGGGCCCTTTAAAATGCCGCCCCTTTATCCTGAAAAAATT
>JAFLJL010019154.1:7109-9609 GCA_018398815.1 Conus ventricosus
ACATGTGTTTTAGTTTACCGTTTAGCGTTTGTAACGCTGTAACGGCTGTAACGGTTTTTTTCTTTATGGAATATCTCCGAAAGCACTTGGCCGAGCTTTCTGAAAATTTGTAAGTATGTTCATTATGGATCAAGGATGATGCCCGATGTTTAAGTTTACCGTTATAGCCATTACTAACGGCCCATAATGGTTTTCTTCTTTATGGAAAATCTCAGAAAGTTCTTGGCCGATCTTTCTGAAAATTTGTAATATGTTCATCATAGGTCACAGACGATGGCCAATGTTTACCAGAATAGCCATTACTAACGGTTACACCAGTCCAAGACGGTTTTTCCTCTTTATGGAATATCTCACGCGTATTCAGGATAAACTGGGAGTACGTTTATATGCTTTGCATCTTGTTTTTTTTATATGCATGGCAATCAACGTGTGTATCTGTATCTGGATTTGTTGATGTACGTTGCTATGTAAGGATAGCGAGGTATGATTCTGGGGTCATTCTGGTAAGGTTAACATGCGAAAAGCTCATTTTAGCAGGAAAATACCGAGAAAGAGAAGGGAAGAAAACACGATCACCACCACCAACAATAACAGGATGAATGAAAGAAAGAAAAAAAAAAAAAACGAAAAATAGTCGACCACACTGTGAACATGTTTGACGTGTGCCTGCAGCACAAAGGTGTGTACACGTGGACGTTAGGGTTGCCAGTGACGTACACCAACTGGGCGCCAGGGGAACCTTCCCGCAGGCCAGGGGAAGGCTGTGTCAGCATGCGTCCTGACGGCATGTGGGTGGACGACAACTGCGACCGGGAAATCTCCTACATCTGCGCCATCCTCAACGGTGGGTGGTCTTGAGTTGTGGATGGGGTGCCCTCATTAACGGTGGGTGCTCTTTGAGTTGTGGATGGGGTGCCATCATTAACGGTGTGTGGTCTGTGAGTTGTGGATGGGGTGCCGTCATTAACGGTGGGCGGTCTTTGAGTTGTGGATAGGGTGCCGTCATTAACGGTGGGCGGTCTTTGAGTGGATGGGGTGCCGTCATTAACGGTTTGTGGTCTTTGAGTTGTGGATGGGGTGCCGTCATTAACGGTGGGTGGTCTTTGAGTTGTGGATGGGGTGCCATCATTAACGGTGGGTGGTCTTTGAGTTGTGGATGGGGTGCCGTCATTAACGGTGGGTGGTCTTTGAGTTGTGGATGGGGTGCCGTCATTAACGGTGGGTGGTCTTTGAGTGGATGGGGTGCCGTCATTAACGGTGGGCGGTCTTTGAGTGGATGGCGTGCCGTCATTAATGATGGGTGGTCTTTGAGTGGATGGGGTGCCGTCATTAACGGTGGGTGGTCTTTGAGTGGATGGGGTGCCGTCATTAACGGTGGGTGGTCTTTGAGTTGTGGATGGGGTGCCGTCATTAACGGTGGGTGGTCTTTGAGTTGTGGATGGGGTGCCGTCATTAACGGTGGGTGGTCTTTGAGTTGTGGATGGGGTGTCGTCATTAACGGTGGGTGGTCTTTGAGTTGTGGATGGGGTGCCGTCATTAACGGTGGGTGGTCTTTGAGTTGTGGATGGGGTGCCGTCATTAACGGTGGGTGGTCTTTGAGTTGTGGATGGGGTGTCGTCATTAACGGTGGATGGTCTTTGAGTTGTGGATGGATTGCCGTCATTAACGGTGGGTGGTCTTTGAGTTGTGGATGGGGTGCCGTCATTAACGGTGGGTGGTCTTTGAGTTGTGGATGGGGTGCCGTCTGAGGACTGCGGTTCGTGGGTTGACAACTGCAGCCGGGAAGTCTTCTACATCAGCACCGTCATTAATGGTGGATGGTCTTTGAGTTCTAATGGATGGGGTGGGTGTAAAGATACATCTGTACTGTCATTAATGATGGGTTGTCTTGAGTTATGGATGGGGTGGGTGTAAAGATACATCTGTGCCGTCATTAATGATGGGTTGTCTTTGAGTTATGGATGGGGTGGTGTAAAGATACATCTGCACCGTCATTAATGATGGGTTGTCTTTGAGTTTGGATGGTTGTAAAGATACATCTGTACCGTCATTAATGATGGGTTGTCTTTGATGTTATGGATGGGTGTAAAGATACATCTGTGCCGTCATTAATGATGGGTTGTCTTGAGTTATGGATGGGTGTAAAGATACATCTGTACCGTCATTAATGATGGGTGTCTTTGAGTTATGGATGGGTGTAAAGATACATCTGTACCGTCATTATGATGGGTTGTCTTTGAGTTATGGATGGGTGTAAAGATACATCTGTACCGTCATTATTGATGGGTTGTCTTTGAGTTATGGATGGGTGTGAAGCTACATCTGTGCCGTCATTAATGATGGGTTGTCTTTGAGTTATGGATGGGTGTAAAGACACATCTGTGCCGTCATTAATGATGGGTTGTCTTTGAGTTATGGATGGGTGTAAAGACACATCTGTGCCGTCAATTATGATTGGTTGTCTTTGAGTTATGGATGGGTGTAAAGATACATCTGTGCC
>JAFLJL010019154.1:14609-29914 GCA_018398815.1 Conus ventricosus
TCATTGGACGTAGACAGTATCTTTTCTGTGAATAAATTCGAATAAGGTTGGGATATCTTTCCTGGCCTTTTCTATGAATAGTCCCTGTAAGGAGATGATTGTAGAGCGTGAAAAAGTCGGATCCTTCATCTGTTACTCTCGGGAAGATGTTGGCGGAGCGGTAGAGACTCGTATGACATAAAAGAAAAGTGGACGAGGACGAGTGGAAAGAGAAAACTACAACTGCTGTTCACCTTTGACAACCAAGCACATTTTTTACAACAGGATAATGTATTCGTTTTGCTACATATGTTGTAGTTCAACACAAAGCTAAATGGATTAATGCTGCTTTAAACAAACATCCCATCTCCAAACCCGGAGATGTGGGAAACATGTCCCGATTAACGGAAGTCATCGTGCATAACATCAAAAATAAAGGGGGTGAGGTTGTTGGGGGTGAGGTTGTTGGGGGGGAGGGGGGGGGGGGGGCACACGTGTTGGTACTGGGCAACTCACAGCCATCATGACACAGCGTAAATGTGCGATGAAGACACGCAGCAGTTTCATTCCAGCCATTGCACGACATGCTGTGATTTGTTCGGCTTCATAATTATTATCATCGTATTACAGTGACAGGTTTCTGAGTCAACACTTAGAGTAAAGTGACAAAGATGTTGGCGACACCGAAGGTACGATTGCAGCTCCAGATCTGTCGTGCAGAGACGGCCACCCGCGACACAGGCGATTTCTGACACATCCAGACCTCTTCCCTTGTGTACGCTGCATTTAATGTCTGTGCGTAAGCAGCAGCTCAAAAGCATGCACACGCTTGTTGACAGCTATGTGCCCGGCATGTAGCCAGGGATTCCCTGTCAGCAATGGAAATGTTGCAGGCCTTCAGATTCTCTGTGGAGTGTCTTACTATACCGCCAGTTGTTTGTCTTGTATTTGATGCCGGATCAGAGAAGAAGACCGTCTTCGGCAAGCAGCCGCTTTCCATCATGTATCCAACTGATCCCAAGTCACAGCCTTTGTCCAGAGAGCCTCGATGCTGAGGGAGTCAACGTGCTGAAGAGTTCCGTTGCCGGGGATCCTGTTCTCCGTTAGGTGCGCGTGATTCTGAGGAGACCGCGCAGATAACAGTTTGTGAGGGGAATCCCCTGTTTGCAATACTGTGTCCACATGTCACAGCTAGGCCGCAAGGAAGTTAGGACAGCATCCTGGTGGATCATCCACGTTCCTTCACCCACATCCACAGTCTGCCGAGGGATCCACCGGCTTTTGCTAGTCTGTCTGATACCTCTCTGGCTGCGCTACTGGTGGATGTCAGACAACAAACACCGACAGAAGGTGAAAAGGTCGATGCGTTTCAGTGTTGTGTGCTTGTTGACAATAAATGATTCAGGTACTTTTGAGGTTGTTGACAATAAATGATTCAGGTACTTTTGAGGTTGTTGACAATAAATGATTCAGGTACTTTTGAGGTGTGGTACAGACTGGAACATTACTGCCGCCTTTTGTTGGCTTATGGTTAAGCCAAAATACTTGGCAGCTGAGAACTACCGGTCCAGTTATCGAGCTTTTACGAGTCTGATTCATCGTTTGCTGCAAGAGCACAGTCATCTACAAAGAGGAAATATCTCACAAGAGCCTCAGATACTTCTGTTCGGTCTAAAGGTGTTGCAGATCATAGACGCAGCCTTCGGTTGTGTGTGCGATGGTAATTCCAGCTTCTGTCTGCAATGGGAAGGAAGGGGGGGGGGGGGGGCGGTGAACAGCATCATGTCAACCAGGAAACAGGTGTCTGTAAGACACATCCCTGTTTAACGCCGTTAGTAACAGGTAGAGGGTCTGACAGACCAGACACTCAGTCTCAGTAATTCAGGCCACCATGCCCCCTGTTTAACGCCGTTAGTAACAGGTAGAGGGTCTGACAAACCAGACACTCAGTCTCAGTAATTCAGGCCATCATGCCCCCTGTTTAACGCCGTTAGTAACAGGTAGAGGGTCTGACAAACCAGACACTCAGTCTCAGTAATTCAGGCCATCATGCCCCCTGTTTAACGCCGTTAGTAACAGGTAGAGGGTCTGACAAACCAGACACTCAGTCTCAGTAATTCAGGCCACCATGCCCCCTGTTTAACGCCGTTAGTAACAGGTAGAGGGTCTGACAAACCAGACACTCAGTCTCAGTAATTCAGGCCACCATGCCCCTGTTTAACGCCGTTAGTAACAGGTAGAGGGTCTGACAAACCAGACACTCAGTCTCAGTAATTCAGGCCACCATGCCCCCTGTTTAACGCCGTTAGTAACAGGTAGAGGGTCTGACAAACCAGACACTCAGTCTCAGTAATTCAGGCCACCATGCCCCCTGTTTAACGCCGTTAGTAACAGGTAGAGGGTCTGACAGACCAGACACTCAGTCTCAGTAATTCAGGCCATCATGCCCCCTGTTTAACGCCGTTAGTAACAGGTAGAGGGTCTGACAAACCAGACACTCAGTCTCAGTAATTCAGGCCATCATGCC
The DNA here is from genome assembly GCA_018398815.1 of Conus ventricosus. Taxonomy (NCBI): domain Eukaryota; kingdom Metazoa; phylum Mollusca; class Gastropoda; order Neogastropoda; family Conidae; genus Conus; species Conus ventricosus. The sequence continues at coordinate 17,116 of JAFLJL010019154.1, forward strand.
GTCGTGAAGGGAGTGAATGATGCCTTTAAACTTTGGTGAGCAACCAGGATTGGAAAGGATGGAACAAAGACCCTAGCGACTGGCAGTACGATAGCGTTGATCTAGCTCACGGCGCTTTTTCTGAATCTGTTTAACCTCAGATGTGATCTTCACCATTCCTCGTTTTCTTCTGAGGTTGCACTGGTTCCCTGAAACAACTGTGTAAGTATATCACGTGTGAAATCACTGGGTTATTCCATTATGTGTGTACGGACGTGATATGTAAATACGTGTGCGCGCACGCAAACACGCAATAATGTCTCTTGTACATATATGCGGAAGAGCTAGGTTGCAAGAAAGCAGAAGCAATCATAGAGTTGTCTGTAACCAGCTGTTAAATCCTTTTTTTTTTTTTTTCCATTCTCAGGTTCAGACGCGGGATTAAGCTCAGGTGCCGTGGCTGGCATTGTCATCAGTGTCCTGCTAGTAATGGCCGCTGGAGCAGCAGCAGCATTTGTCTTCGTTCGTCATCGACGAGGCTATCCAGGTTCCCCACTGTCCCCAGAGAACAGCAACTTTTCCAACCCTATGTTCGATTTTGGTTCTACAACCTCAGAAAGCAGACACATTCGATCGCAGGAGGAAGCGGTTAGCTTAGGGGTGATAGTTAGGAAAGATCAGGGTGCAGATGCGGGTGCAGAGGAGGAGGGTTCAAGTTAATGAACCTCGCTCTTAGCGAGTACTAGAATACACGCATGCAATATTCAAATGTTGATGCTGGGGTGATTATAAGAAGCTGAAGCTAGTCGTCAATGAAAAACATGGTGTTAAATTTTGATTAGGTTGGTGTGGTAATAAGAAGCAAAGGCTATTCAATGAGGAGGATTGTGGTAATTCATGATAGAGAAGATTTGACTGTACGTCTTTTTGAAGATTATCGTCTGCACAATGGAAAAGTCTCGTGTGTGTGCACTCTCAAGAACTCTCGCGAGCACGCGTGTGTGAGCACGCGCACATTTGTTTGTGTGTGTGTGTGATTCCAGATATTTTTCTGAGGGTGTAAGGTTATTGAAATGCAATGAGACAGGTTTGTTTGTTATACCTTCGTTTGCAAACTTTGCCGTTCATTTTTAAAACTGCGTTTTAGATTATTCCATATATGTAAATGTACTTTTAAATATTTTGTAAATTAAAATGCATTCAAGCTCGTGACAGTCGGATAGTGAATTATTTAAGAGAAGTCAGTTGCATTGTGATGTGTTCACTTGAATCACTATGTTTGCTTTTTGTACTCCCAGTTCTTTTAGAACAGGGAGTACTTTACAATGGGAACGAAAAAATGCTGTCTGTGTGTCTGTCCGTGGTCAAATGTGTTCCACTCGCTCCAGACAAAACCTCTGGGCCGATCTTTCGGAAAATGTGTAGGTATGTTCATTATGGGTCACGGATGATGCCTGATGTTTTATTTTTACCAGAATAGCCGTAACTAACGGCTATAAAGGCCCAAAACGGTTTTTCTTCTTATGGAATATCTCGGTGACGAAATACATTATGACGCATGTTTGATTGTGACGTTTTTGTTTTTTAAATTTGACAAATATCTATGAAATTCATCAGAAAGTACTGTATTTGACGGATTTTAAAATAGCTGTAGATCTAATAATTGACTGGTAGATCATGGGTATTTTCATAGTAAACATGCACTTGACATGTACACGCGTATTCAAGATCAACTAGGAGTACGTTTTATATGCTTTGCATCTTGTTTATCATTGTTGACGTTCAATGAGAAAGTTGCTTCAACGAAATTTTCTTTTTTTTTTGGTCTTAGATTTCTGACGCGCAAATCTGGCTGCTCATCCGAAGGCCAGTAATAAATTTACGTCTTAACAGTGTAGTGACTTTTTTTCTGGGGCTGATGTATATTTTGAAACAAATGGATTTGACATTGTAATATGTATAATTATCAGATACTGAAGCTATACACTCTTCATGCTATCGTCTCCACATTGTTGGCCTAGTAGCAGCCTAAGTGCAGGTTATCTTCGGGAGCGTGCCGGTGTTCCCCGGGTTCTATGTTCCCCAGTAGCGCTGTTCCCGGCCGCAAAAGCGTGCCGCTGTTCCCGTACCGGTGTTCCCCAGGTTCTCTGTTCCCCAGTAGCGCTGTTCCCCAAACAGATTTCAATGCACGTTAGTGCTGTCCAGTCAGTATGAAACCCTCTTCTACGGCCCTCCCGCTCCACCCCAATACCCCGACTCTCCCCCTCCTTCCCCCTCCCATCCCGCCCTCCCACTGCCTCGCCTATAGCAATGAAAACAACAGTAACAACGTTTAAGTCAGCAAACCCACCAACACCACCAACGGCAAAAAAATTGGGGAACACCCGGGGCCGGGGATTTGCGGGAATGGGGAACTGCGGGATCGCCACAGGATGGGGAACAACGAAACTGGGGAACTTAGGGACTGAATTTCGATTTTTTTCTTGAGGGAACACTGGGACTGGGAATATAGAGACTGGGGAACAAAGAACCAGGGGAACAGCGGCAGGACCCCTTATCTTCCTAGTATCAATACGCACTTTGTGCGCACTCACCATCATGTTCTTTTCATATCTGTGTACAGGATGCGCTTTTGTTCATGGTTTCTAATTTTTCTGAAAGACTAGTACCCTGTTAGCATCTCTAGATGTTCCCTAGGCAGGCAAACGGAAGTCTGTGGTCAATCGCGTCATGATTTAATTCTTTCAGGTGAAGAAAATGGTTTGCATTACCATTTTGAAATAATCGTTCGGAGTTAATTCTCCCAACTTGTGTGAAAAGTTTATATAGGGAATGTTGGTTTTGCAATGTTATATATTTGGAGCTATCCTATTGTGGTTATTGAGACTTATCTTTCAGGCCATGGGAGTTTTCAATAAATCATATACTTGTAGTGTTGCGATTAAAACCTGGTTTTTAATATTTATGAGCTTTTATGTTCATTTCTTTTTTAATTTTGTGTTCATGAAATCCAATCATACTGTAAGATAAACGACTGTGTGTGTGTGTGCGTGTGTGTGTGTGTGTGTGTGTGTGTGTGCGTGTATGTGAGTACATTTTGTTCAGCACAGCATCATGTCAGTATATTCATCTCATTGTGCAATGAAAAATATATGAATGATAAAAAGATACAATTTTAAGGAAGATATAAATGGTTTTAACTTCACTAACATACAAGTTAGCTGCATGCATATCTTATATAAAACATAATGGGCTTCTTCCCTGTCTTCACATCATACGAATGTGTGTTCGTGTCATCAATGCTTTATGAAATTCGATGAAAAAAAAATAAAAGGATTACCAGTGTGCAAGAGTTCCAACTGGATATGGGCAAGCGGGAACAAAAATGAACTTCATGAGGCTTAAATTTCCCAGCTTAGAATAAGTACCGGACCACAATGACGATAAGACATCCATCTAAATGGCAACACTGTGAGATGCCCATCAATCCAGAAGGTGTCAGTTTGAATCCGAGCAGCGCAAGGAAAGAAGAAAGGAAAGAAGAAAGAATTCTGACAAAATGTGATTGTCAAGCAGTCAAGACCTGAATGTGGCATAAATAGACTTTTACACGCACATACACACACACACACATACAGAGATATTACCGCCACCACCATCAATAACACAATCTGATAAAATGGCACAAAAATGTTGAAATTATTTATTGGACTCAGAAGACTTGCTGGTGTAAGAATCTGTGCCACATCAACGTTTGTTACGCATCAACAGTGTGTTCGACCATCTCTTGCAATGAATGAGCACACCCTATAGCACCATGATCAAATCCAACCAACCAGTCTTGGAAAAGACCATGCCAACTGAACATCCCAGTGGAGAGTCGGCGAACTAAAATGGATGAAATGTTACTGCATCAATCAAACACTACAACATGGACACTATACTCATTTCAAATGTACAAATTTTAACAAAATGAACCACTGTATTAACCAAAAAAGTCCTTACCTCAAGTCTCATCAAAATCGTGTGCTATTCAAAAGTTTTGTAAAATCAGAATATCACGTCAACTGTGTCCATTAACATTTGAAAGGACTGCTTACTCCAAAGAACAACAAGACGAGCAATTTGCCAACTTGACTCACTTGCAATGACAGGGAGGGGTCAGAGAGGGGGCAGGGAACTCTACAACCTGCAACTGAGCCCTGCGCTCTGCCTTGTGTCACACCTGCATTTCAGCCAAGACTTGGTCCAAATGGTGGTCAACATCTTGAATCGACGCAACAGATACACTTTGTTGATCACATCATTTCAGATTTCCTTACCTCTATCTGCACATCAATGTTGTTCCATCCAGTCAATGTGGCAAATTCATCATGCATTAGCAGAATCTATAACAGTTACTGTGGACAAAAGAGAAACCGTTTAATTCACTGTTAATGTGTTTCAATTCCTCGATACAGGCCAAAAGCTGTTTATGTGAGGTCAATTTTGTTCAGTATTTGGTCAGACATCCACTCATATCAGCACCTCTGCTTGACAGAAATAATATCAAATTAGTATCAGATGGTCTGATCTTTAGGGAATGTAAGTCAACATTTGTTGCAATGTTTACATAAAAATGTCACTTCAAATCAATGAACTGTATAAAACAATAACTGAAACACATCACAATTTCTCGGAAAAATTCAATTATGTAACATTGAAATCATTGCAGAAAATGTTAATAGCAGATTTATGGCCCTTCATCATTCAGTGACATCTTCATGTACAGAATGGCTAAAAAGTTCTTATCAATGTTCAATATTTTGCCCAATTTAGTTGTGATAGTGCTTGTGAAATTTTGGTGATGTTAAAAGTTTAACATTCACATTGGGCCCTTACAAATTATGGGTCAAGTATAAACCATGATCTGTCTCAATGTGTCTTACCATGCCGCACCTATAGTCCCTTAACCCTCTGCCTACCGCATGACTTTGTGCTATATGACTATGAGAATACCATGCCAAGAGAGGTAACTCCGCAACACATACACACTTGCCATAAAGAAACCTCAATAGAAAATTTGTTTTTAACTTATCTATTCTGTAAAAGTAATGAAAAAAATTCAAAGACATCACTCCATCCAAAACAGCTATTTCCCCCCACATATAGTGAACTGGTACACGAGGAAAAAAAACAAAACGAACAGACTAACTGTACTTTGGTATTCTCAGTGCTAAAACAATTTTCCCTAAATTCACTGTACCCACAGAACATCATGGATTAGGAGCACAGAGTGATTTTCCAAGTCTAAACAAAGTACTGAAACCTTCAGGAACAAAATAAAGTCATTCTGTATCATGGTATGCACACTAAATAATCAACTTTTATTGTGAAGCAAAAAACAACAACCCAAACTTCAACAATTTTGTTAAACTGAAGGCATCACATACAAGAAGATTTGTCTTCTAACTACTGAGGGGAAAAAATAACAAGAACAGATTACTGAATACTGGGCTTTAGATTGTGATGGAATTCAACAAAAATGTGCTTTTGCACAAGTGCACTGAGCACCCCCCCCCCTTCCCCCCAACACACAGACACACACACACACACACTGTGGTGATGATGTACCTCTTGTCCGGCTCCTCTTTGCTTTTTGATAAACAGGCAGTTTTTATTTCAGGCCAGAGTTTATGTTCATCCTTTTCTGCTTGCTTTTGTGCAGCAAATAAATTTGTTTCTCGTTAAAAGTCTGCCAAAATTCTTCTGAAATCAAAAAGCTAAAGGTGATGCTCCTACAGGCAAATCGTGGGACACACCCACTGACTGACCCGGTTTCCTGGCTATCAAAACAAGGGAAACTTTGGGGGGGCTTCACTTCTTGTAGCCAACCACTCCAGTCAAGAATTAAAGAATCTCTAGCAAGTTTTGTTTTTCGAATTTTCTTTTTTGGGGGGTCTGGGCCCAGCAGCAATGGGCTATTCGACATCGTCATTATCATCGCCTGAATCATTATTGATTCCGGCCTCAAAATCAGTCAGCAGTCGATCTTTATTCATAACTAGGTCAAGATTGACGTCCGAATCGTCTTGCTTCAAATCTTCTTCAAGAGTGTAGCCCGCAAATACGCTCTCTTCATCAATATCACTTCAGAAAATGAATTCTGCAAGTTGCATAGTTACTTGATCCGCCATTTTCCCAGAAAATCTTCGCGAAAAAAAGCCGAACTTTGAAAATTCACAGCAGCGAAACTACTCCACCAAAACTCATGCAACAAAAACCAAAATGGCGTCCAGAAATGGAAGTACCGGAAGACTCTTCTGTCGCAATTGCATTCTGGGATATGCGATGGTGAAAGCGAAAGTCGTTGACCGAGTATTCAGCGGTCGATCTCGGTCGATCCGGTATTCAGAAAGAGGAAATCTCGCGGTCGATCTCGGTCGATCCGGTAGGCATTGGGTTAAAGGTTCTTGTGACAATCAAAGTCTGATTTGAGTCACACACATGCACTGTCAACAAAAACAGGGTGTTTACATAGACCCATTTTGTTATGCATGCAAGTCAAAAATTAAAAGGTTTAGATATCATTTTTCAACTACTAGAAGTTGTGCTTTTATATTTCTGTTTGTTTTATCAAAATGATCTTGCGATAACCAATTTTCTCTTCTTTTTTAAAAATTTTATTAACACCCCTTATTATTCTGAAGTCTAATTCGTGTTGTCATTTTACACACAAAATGTTCCTACCATCATTTGCAACAGTTTACACAAACACATTCACAAGTTCACAGAATGATACAAAAAGCGCAGCACTGACAATCAGAGCAAGTGCTCCACAAGCTGGGGGAATGGATGTAAATGGAAACTAATTCAGTCTGGAAACTGGACAACACTCACACAGTGGGTGCACACGTGTACCAGGACATACACACAAGTTTGAAAGCTGGATATAAACATGAGTAAAATTCATATACAAAAGTAATAGAAGCTCAAGGGTTTTTCCAATATTCCCACAGACAATGAATTTGTACATTAAATTAAGTTTTTTTTCCAATATATTCCCACAGACAATGGATTTGTAAATTAAATTATCTGCTATTTGTATGTAAATTATCTGCTATTTGTATGTGAACAGACTGTTTACAAAATGCGATAAACACAAGATTATGAAACAGTTTGTCATACACACGTATAATCATGAAGACTTGAAAAACGATAAGGCAGATGAGATGAAAAGAATAATACAAAACATTTTCAAAATACAATGTGTAATTCATATCAGGAAAATAGAGCTAAACAGATACCTAGCAGACAGACAGTGACACAAATGCACACAAAAACTTCATAACATTCTTCCACACATCCAATCGTTTTAATGGGAAAAAAAACAACAACCCACAAAACACATTCAAGAATACACGACTTTAACAACAAATAAGATGAAAAGCTTGATTTATACTAGTTAGGACATTCTATCTTTTTCTGGAACTGTCGTATCAAGGTACTAGGTGTCAATTGAGCTATTCTTACAATGGTACTCCAAATTTCTTGTTAAGATGTTGTTAATAATACAATTTACCACAATAAGTTAACACAGTAAACAGGCCAAGACTATCATTCCGTGATCACATATTGCACTCGTCATCAGGTACAGGGTTAGCTGATTAGCTTCAACATTCTGTTTTTAATATTTAACAAACTTATAAATTTATTCCAATTTAAAACACTGGCAATTTTCTACCGGTATGAAGAAAAATAATATTAAATATATATATATGTACAAATGCACTAAGACACAAATACATACGATCAGATGCATACAATGTGAATATAAATAATAATAACAAGCCTTTTCAAAGTTTGTTGTTACTGTAATCATCTCCACTGCAGTTTTAAATTAGATTGTTTCAAGAATATCAACTAATCATATATCAAGAAATCAACCTAATATCTTCCCTGCAGTCTTTTCAGAATTTTTTTCAAGTCTCATCGACAGTTATCTCCAGAGTAGCCTTTTTTTTTTCAGCCAGCCGGTATGTAAAATAAACGAGGAAGGAAAAAAACATTCATTTGCTTCTTTGAAACGTAAAATAAACACCAAAGGGAAGAGGTATTTCTGCTTGTGTATATAATTCTGACTAAGCCGACATCACACCTTTTCTGTGAAGAAGAAAAGTGTTTCAAGGAAAAAAAAATTAATGGAAAAAGTTACTGCCTGTCTATCTTTTCCTTCATTATTAATGACTTAGAGTACAGCAGGCTTTTTTTCATATGTTGAGGTTTTAAGTTACTGCCTGTCTATCTTTTCCTTCATTATTAATGACTTGGAGTACAGCAGGCTTTTTTCATATCTTGAGGTTTTAAGTTACTGCCTGTCTATCTTTTCCTTCATTATTAATGACTTAGATAGAGTACAGCAGGCTTTTTTCATATGTTGATGTTTTAAGTTACTGCCTGTCTATCTTTTCCTTCATTATTAATGACTTAGAGTATGTCGCACCAGGCACTCTGTGTCCTGTTCAGGACACTATTCCCGTTTAAGACACAGTCTGTCTCCGTCTTCGTTCTTGTGTGTTCGGACCCCCTCACCCTCCCTTCCCTCTTTACTTTCTGTGTCCACTCCACTTCACCTGGGTATATATATAGCCTGGTGTAAAACGCGTGGGACACACGTCTTCCGTGTTTTGCACTTTTTCGTGGCGTCTCGCAGTTCCCGTAACTCTCATAGCTCCCAGGGGGAGCTGGCGGCAATTTTGTTTTTGGGGAGAGTCGCCATTTGTTTTTTGTTTTTCCGGTAGGAGAAAGTCAAGGAAGGGGCCCATCAGCCGTCGTGAGAGCTCTCTCTTACTTATTTTCCAGTGTCTGTCCCACAGACGCGTTTTTCCTCCACTGGGCCCGAGTCCTTCAGTGAGACTGGGAGAGGAGGGAGCCATTTGTTCGTCCCTATCACAAGTCGTTTGGGCTTTTCTGTTGTTTTTTTTTATATACACTCTTCCCACGTCATGGGAGTCCATTGGGGAACGCCCACCAGTACGGATGTCCCTGCACCCACCGAGACAGGGACTGTCGACTAGAGTAGTCTTGCCAAGCTTCTCAGACTGCCTGCCTTGTGCAAAGGAATCCGACTTCTGATCATCAGGTGATGTGGGAATCCGTTGTGCTGTGTGAGAACGGCGAGTTTAGCTTGTTGTGGGAAGGTTCAGGGGACAATACCAAGGTGCAACCAGATATGTTTCCGGGAATTGACTGGACAATGCCTTTTGTTTTTTTTGTTGTTGTTGTTTTGTTTTTTTTATGACACTTGCAACCTGTGTTAGGTTGTGTTAATGTTAAAAAAAAAAAAAGCTCACTATGAGGTCTTTGGGAGACCAGGAGTGGACAGTGTAAAATGTGTGCATTGCTTCCAGCAGGTGTAGTAGCTAGGTCGTGCATTGGATTGCTTGACATGTGTCCTGTTTGATGGTTGTGATTTTTTTTTTTTTTTTCCTTCTTATTCCCCCTAGACGAGTAGAGCCATATATATTTCTTTGTTGCGGACTCTGTTCATGTTTGGTTTATGTATTTTGTTAATAAAGTTTGTCTAGTTATCCACCTGATGCCTTCCAGTTTGGTTTGTGGGGTATTTACTGGGTGTGTGAAGGATTGAGATTGCCTAATATCTGGCGAGCTTTGTCCGCAGTTTTCCCCTGCGTGACAGAGTACAGCAGGCTTTTTTCATATGTTGAGGTTTTAAGTTACTGCCTGTCTATCTTTTCCTTCATTATTAATGACTTAGAATACAGTAGGCTTTTTTCATATGTTGAGGTTTTAAGTTACTGCCCGTCTATCTTTTCCTTCATTATTAATAACTTAGAATACAGTAGGCTTTTTTCATATGTTGAGGTTTTAAGTTACTGCCTGTCTATCTTTTCCTTCATTATTAATGACTTAGAGTACAGCAGGCTTTTTTCATATGTTGAGGTTTTAAGTTACTGCCTGTCTATCTTTGCCTTCATTATTAATGACTTAGAGTACAGTAGGCTTTTTTCATATGTTGAGGTTTTAAGTTACTGCCTGTCTATCTTTTCCTTCATTATTAATGGCTTAGAGTACAGTAGGCTTTTTTCATATGTTGAGGTTTTAAGTTACTGCCTGTCTATCTTTTCCTTTATTATTAATGACTTAGAATACAGTAGGCTTTTTTCATATGTTGAGGTTTTAAGTTACTGCCTGTCTGTCTTTTCCTTCATTATTAATGACTTAGAGTACAGCAGGCTTTTTTCATATGTTGAGGTTTTCTGGCATGCCTCGTCACCAATTTGCACTGAATGCCGAGATGCTTGAACAACGACCTACCCACTTTCGGTGTATCTCATCTGACAAACCCACAGAACTCTGGGAAGGTGCAGAGACTGCAGAAGAGGTCTTAGGTAAAAGTTTTGAAAGTGCTATTTTTACTTCATGCATAATAAGGTCTGTGTGAACATTGCAACAAGCAGGAAATGGTTAAGTCTAATTGTAGATAAAGGTGGGCTCTATTTAAAACACACCTTTGTTTTAACTGCAGCTGAGAGTAAAACAAGACACAATGCACCCAAGCAAACAAAATCAAGAGGCTGCTCCACTAATGTGTTCTGATGCTGTACCTTAGGATTCATTCACATTTTTTATTTTTCCAAAATCACTGAATTAAAGCTGGCATTTAGACAGAAGAAGAACACAGGTGTAATCTCCCTATTTACAGTTGTGGTTTGTGTCATGGCGTTTATAGTCTGAATGTGTTTCTGATCTGCTCGTAAATAAGTTTACTTCCATGAAAATACTCACTGTGATATTAATAATTCAATTCCACAGTTTTCATTTGCATCCAGTTTCAATCATTTCACATTAGAAAAAAAGAAACACCCGAAGGTGCTGGGGAGGACCCAGAGACATAGTATTAACTTACCACAACACACAATATAACAAAATTCAATTCCAACATGCCATCGAACAAAATTCAAACCAATAAGACTTTTTACTTTTGTGACTTTTTCCACTTTTAAGTAATAATTTATCCACAAATTCTGAGTTTGTTAAACACTCTAGTCTACAACAAACTCTATTCAGTTTTAGGCCGTTTGTGCCATGAAATATATTTCAAAAAATCATTCATGAACTTTTACATTCAATTCATAGATATGAACCGACTTGAAGACAAGAATGCATTTCTTTTCTTGAGAATTTTGATTCTGTACAGCTCTCCTCTTTATTCAGATGTTCATTAATACAAGTAAATACCAGACATAAGACACCAGTCAAAGGATCAGAACTCTGTACAGCTGAGATCAAGAAGGTTCAGTCTTCTGTACAACCTTCTAGATCACCAACATTCAATTTACATCAATTTTGTACAAAACATGAAAGATCGTAGATTTGGAAGTTTTGATTTTTTTTTTTACGAGGCACTTCGACACTATGTTTTGAGCTGATGATAATAAGTACCACAGCTATCGTTCCTCTGACTTGTGCATTCATGTCAGAGGTTCTTGCCTGCTTTCCATCCATCTCCAGAGAATTTACTTAATGAGGAAAGACATACTATTCCTCTTCATCACTGACTGAATGTGTTGCCAGTGGTATCACCGAACTAAGAATGCACCCTTTCTAGGTTGGGAGGAGGAAGGCGAGAGGTATTGCCCTTACATCTGTGATGACAATTCAGGGAAATACCTGGCAGTGCAGTCTGATGTAACATGTTGACATATACGAAACAGAATGGGGATACACACAGATGCCAGCATGATTTATGTTACAAAGTAAAAGTAATTTCCATCACCAATGTTTCAATATGATCAGGAATCTATTTCCCTGCACACATATTAAAGTAAAAAGATGTAATACCCACATTATTGAACCAGTACACACATTTGCTTCATCATCCGTCTGTTCTCCTTTCTGACATGTAATGCATAACAAGCATTACACTGCACACACTGTATGTTCACGTTTATCATTCTGCAATTGAATTAGGTCTCTAAACATGAAAATCATTTCTTTTTTTTTCTTCATTCAAAATTATGAACATCTTTCCCTGCAAAATTCACATACAAATTTCACAGTTGCCAGCCTTCAACAATCAAGACGGACAGATCGTTCTAAACAACCCATGGCACATCTGATCCTGGGCAGTCTTAAGGAAGTTTCAGAGTACGGTGAAATCTGCTTGGGGTGTCCTTGCTGACAAAGCTGTATGTCACACACCTGCTGCTTAACAAAGCTCCAGCAGCTATAGTACATTTCAGAAGAAAGGAAGATACGTGACTTTGACTGGCAGCAGCCAATTCAGCAAGTGAACAGGAGCTATAGTACATTTCAGAAGAAAGGAAGATACGTGACTTTGACTGGCAGCAGCCAATTCAGAAAGTGAACAGGAGCTATAGTACATTTCAGAAGAAAGGAAGATATGAGACTGACTGGCAGCAGCCAATTCAGAAAGTGAACAGGAGCTATAGTACATTTCAGAAGAAAGGAAGATATGAGACTGACTGGCAGCAGCCAATTCAGAAAGTGAACAGGAGCTATAGTACATTTCAGAAGAAAGGAAGATACGTGACTTTGACTGGCAGCAGCCAATTCAGCAAGTGAACAGGAGCTACCACACCATGAAATGAGGCGTACTGAACACGTCAATGGAACTGTGATCACCTCGTGTCTGACAACGCTGGAGCTTCATTGTCTTATCTAAATAAGTCACAGGTGTCGTACACACCTCTTGACTAACACCTGCTGTTGGATATGAGAAAGATTCGTCCTTACTGAAGCGTCTGATGGAAGTCTTCACACAACTGAAACCGACATCGTGATTTTCTTTTAACAA
>JAFLJL010019156.1:0-5000 GCA_018398815.1 Conus ventricosus
GAGACCTGTGTAAAAATACGGAAAACCGTGAGTAGTTATGTTGAAAAAGCTATTTGTCTAGATATTTGCGAGACCTGTGTAAAATACGGTAACTTTGAGTAGTTATGTTGAAAAAGCTCTTTGTCTAGATATTTGCGAGACCCGTGTAAAATACGGTAACTGTGAGTAGTATGTTGAAAAAGCTCTTTATCGAGATATTTGCGAGACCTGTGTAAAATACGTTAACCGTGAGTAGTTATGTTGAAAAAGCTCTTTATCTAGATATTTGCGAGACCTGTGTAAAATACGTTAACCGTGAGTAGTTATGTTGAAAAAGCTCTTTATCGAGATATTTGCGAGACCTGTGTAAAATACGTTAACCGTGAGTAGTTATGTTGAAAAAGCTCTTTATCGAGATATTTGCGAGACCTGTGTAAAATACGTTAACCGTGAGTAGTTATGTTGAAAAAGCTCTTTATCGAGATATTTGCGAGACCTGTGTAAAATACGTTAACCGTGAGTAGTTATGTTGAAAAAGCTCTTTATCGAGATATTTGCGAGACCTGTGTAAAATACGTTAACCGTGAGTAGTTATGTTGAAAAAGCTCTTTATCTAGATATTTCCGATGCTGTGTAAAATACGGTAACTGTGTGTAGTTATGTTTAAAAGCTCTTTATCGAGATTTTTCCGAGCGCTGCATCACATACGTGAACTGTGTGTAGTTGTGTAGAAAAAGCCCTTCTTCACCGTTCGCTTCCCTAAGCATAAGCATAAGAGAGGGGAACACTTCAGTCGGTAGGGGCTAGTTTGTTGCACTTTTTTCTGCTCCCCCTACTACGCCACGCCCTCTTCCCTTCAACACACACACACACACACACACACACACACACACACACACACACACACTCTCTCTCTTCTCTCTCTCTCTCTCTCTTTTTTTTCTCTCTCTCTCTCTCTCTCTGCTCTCTCTCTCTTTACGTTTCCTCCAACCAGTCCCCACGTCGCCGACCGTCATCGCACCCCCACAACCCCCTTCCTCCTCCCCATCTCCTTGACACTCATCACATCCCCCACACCCCCTTCCCCTCCCATCCCCCTGACACTCCCAGTCAATTGAAATCTGTTAGATGTGTGCATGTGCGCACGTGTGTCCTCATGTGCTTTTGTGTGTGTGTGGTGTGTGTGTGTGTGTGTGTGTGTGTGTGTGTGTGTGTGTGTGTGTGTGTGTGTGCGTTGCGCGCGTGCGCGTTGAATATGTGTGTGTGTTTGTATGTGCGTGCGTGCATGCGTGGGTGCCTGCCTGCGTGCGTGCGTGTGTGCGTGCGTGCGTGGCGCGCGTGTGTGTGTGTGTGTGTACCGTGAGTGTGTGTGACTTTCCCCTCGATCGACAAATTGAAAATTGTGGTTAGAATCATATGATGAAAGTAATAAATGTATGTTTTATTGCACAGTCTAAACAAAATATGGTATCACCTATCATATGAAACGTTTTATGAGTGCCTGTCTTAGCTGTTTTGTATACAAATCCTGTTTTCGTGTCATCTTCTCCAAATTCGGTCTGGTGACGCAATAGCATGTAGGACAAATCGAGAGGGAATAAGTCTTGTGCTGGAATGTTGTGTTAGCTGCATTTTTAAAGCGACAGCATGGGGAAGCGGAGCGATGTCGGGATTCGAAGCGTGTCAAACGCTCCTCGTGGTTGGCAGAAATATAAATTAGAGGCACCATGGTTACCGTCAGCCAAAATAACTATTTGAGAGAGCGTTAGACGCAAGAGTTAAAGGTCTCCAAATAGTCCCGGGTTCAGACACTCCCGCCTCCCCCCCTCCCTCCCCCACCCGTCCATTTTTTTCCCTTTGAAAGTTTTGGGAAGCAGATCTCAGGCCAAGGGCGAAGGTGATGAGTGGTAAAGGAGAAAGGGTAGGGGGTGGGGGGGGGGGGGGGGGGGGTACAGAGGAAGAGGGAGGGATGCAAAGGGTGACGGGGATGGGAGGAGGAAAGGAAGTTGGGGGAGGGTCCCGGATAGGTCCATGAGGGGAGGGACAGGAGAGACTCGGGGAGGAGGGAGGAGGGGAGCAAGAGGAGGGGGAAGATTGTGGAAGGGTGGACCAGGAAAGGGGAGATGAACAGGAGGGAAAGGGCAAGGGAGAAGGGGGAACGAGTGGGAATGGGGGGGGGGGGGAGGGGGGACAGGGAGCAGAATGGGACGTTAAGGGGGGGAAGAAGGTGGAACTCACAGGTAACACACACACACACACACACAACACACACACACACACACACACACACACGCGCGCGCGCGCACGCACGCACGCACGCACGCACGCACGCACGCACGCACGCACACACAACACACACACACACACACACACACACACACAACACACGCGCGCGCGCGCGCGCCCCAAAAAAAAAAAAACCGGCAGGCCACTTGCCACAACGCACAGAGCTCACACGCCCACACACCACAATATATAACACCGGTGGTGTGCCCAAATTGTATACCCTGAGGAGAGCGTTTTATTTAGCTTGAAACAAGCTTGTAGGTTTTTAATTTTTCCATTTTAAAATCCTATTTTAAACTGGTATGTCGCTCCCTACATGGTTGAGCACTTTTAACGTTCTGAGTGGCTTTTTAACTCTGATTTTATTGATTGCTCCTCACGTTGAGCACTGTGGCCTAGCAGAATCTAAATTTAAAATGGAGAGAATTAACTTTGGGTAGTCCACCAAAAATATACCTTTTTCCAATCCACAACTCTACATGAAAAAACTCATAGAGCAGACTGAAATATTTGTGCGCAACATGAGGTGGAAAGCGTTTTTCTTTTTGAACCCAGATGCCAAAAAGGAAGATAAAAAACTTATGGTTTCAAGTCATGGAGATCGCCACCTATAATAGAGGAAATGAAACCTTTTGAAGAAAGCATGAAAAAACTAATAGCTAATATTGAATTCAGAAAACCACATAATAATTTCCAAACAACATTAAATAATAACATAAAACAAATCCAGAATGACAAAAAAATATTCATAAAGGCGGACAAGACAAACAATTTCTATAAAATGGAAACTAATGAGTGCTCCCAACTCCTCAACAAAAAATATTCAGAAAAATTATAAAAAAGCTGATAAGACCACATATGACAACATCTGCAAAAAAGAAAAGAACTTGTGCACCAGATGGATTTAGGTGATAGGATAGAAGTACAGCAATAAAAGAAGCCTTTATAACCCTTAAAGACCACAAACCTAACTTTCTCAACAACCCTACTTGTAGACTGATCAACCCATCAAAATCTGAATTAGGCAAAATTAGTAAAAAGATCCTGGAAAAAACAATAGAGGACATAAAAACAAACACTGAATACAATCTCTGGAAAAATAGTTACGAAGTTATCCAATGGTTTAAAGAATTGAACAAACAGAAAAATAGTGTTCATTACTTTTGACATAGTGGACTTCTACCCTTCCTTTGATGAGGAATTACTTACTAAAGCACTAAGATTCGCCAACAAATATACAAATATAACAGATTCTGAGACGGAAATCATTCTCCACACTAAGAAAACCCTTCTCCATAGCAACAGTGAAACTTGGATAAAAAAAACCAACAGCAGAAATTCCACATTCGATGTCACGATGGGATCTTATGATGGAGCTGAAACTTGTGAATTAGTTGGACTTTTCATGTTGTCTCATATACAGAAAATACTTGGTAAACAGGTTGGCTTATGCAGAGATGACGGTCTTGCCATGTTAAACAATAAACCAAAAACCATTGAAAACAAGAAAAAAAGAACTTTGTAAATTTTTTCAAAGCCATAACCTAAAAATCACAGTAGAAGCCAACAAAAAACCAGTAAATTATTTAGACATAACATTAGACTTAAGGATCATACATACAAACCATATAAAAAAACCTAATGACACACCTGTCTACGTAGACATCAATAGTAACCATCCACCCTCATCTTAAAAACCATACCTAATGGTATAAACAAAAGATTATCTAAACTGTCATGCAATGAGAAAGAATTTAACAGTGCAGCAGCTGAATACCAAGAGGCGCTGAAAAAAAGTGGCTACAACTACAAATTACAATATAACCAGATAACAACATGAACAGCAACAGGGAATAACAGGAAAAGAAAAATTATATGGTATAACCCTCCATATGATGGAAGAACAAAAACTAACGTAGGAAAAGAATTCCTCAGAATCCTTAAAACATCATTCCCAAAAGAACATGTACTATCTAAAATATTCAACAAAAATACCGTCAAGCTATCATACTCGTGTATGCCCAACCTTAAAAATATAATTGATTCTTCCAATAAAACCAAAAACAACACAACCAAAGAGGGTGATGAAAGGATATCTTGTAATTGCCACAAAAAAAGACCAGTGCCCTCTGAACAATAAATGTCTCTACAACAACATTGTGTACCAAGCTACGGTAACAACAGACGGTGATAAGGAAACATACATAGGGATCACGGCAAACCATTTTAAAACCAGATATGCAAACCATAAACAGTCTTTCAAAAATGAAAAATATAAAAACCAAACAGAATTAAGTAAATATATTTGGAAGCTTAAAAATAAGAAAATAGATTACAACATATCATGGAAAATTATAAAAAGAGCAACACCATACAACAACATTTCTAAAAATGCAACTTATGTACTACAGAAAAGTGGCTGATATTATGTAACCCCACCTAGCATCCCTGAACTCTAAAGTAGAAATGATAAACAATTGCAGGCATAAATGAAAATCTTTGTCAATGCACCATTCCGTGGCACGTCCCCCCCCCTGAACGCGCCCCAAAAAAGAAAAAAACCGGCAGGCCACTTGCCACACGCACAGAGCTCACACGCCCACACACCACAATATATAACACCGGTGGCGTGCCCAAATTGTATACCCTGAGGAGAGCGTTTTATTTAGCTTGAAACAAGCTTGTAGGTTTTTAATTTTTCCATTTTAAAATCCTATTTTAAACTGGTATAAAAT
>JAFLJL010019156.1:7500-15000 GCA_018398815.1 Conus ventricosus
TCCAGTGATGGTGAGGAAAGACCCACTGACCACAGGGAAAGTCCTGTTGACAGTGGGAAAGACTACAACTTTGGATTCTCTCTTGAGGGCACATAAGACCGTATGGCGAAAGCTTGGCTGTGTCTGGAGTGGCACTGTCTTCATCTGTCCGTGGGCAGTGGTGGTTGGGTCTGTGGGGTGTGCTCGGCAGCTGGGGGGTGGTGTTTTTCGCCGGTGGGCTCTGCGGTCATGAAATACGGGCTGGTACACCCATGGGGATGCTACTTTGGGGCTGTTATGAGCTGCATCCTGTAGTCTAATTTACCTCTGTTCAGGAGCAGTTATGTCCCTTGATATCTTAATGGAGTGTCCTGCGCGTGCCTGTACCCATCGTCAACACAGCGCAGGCCTCCAGGGGTGGTACAAGACTGCTCTAAAGGCGGGTGAAGGCGGTGCTTCTCTGGGTCCTCCCAGCACCTTCGGGTGTTTTCTTTTTCTTTATATATATATATATATATATATATATATATATATATATATATCTATCTATCTGTATATGTACTAAAGACTTAGAAGCATTTCGGATAATGTTACTATGCGGCTGGCAAAGACTGTAGTGGAGCCTACTGGTCAGGGTGGATGCAGGCCGTTGGTAGGGGAAAGTTTGGGTTGTGCTTTGCTGTTCCATCAGAGGCATTAATTTATGTTCGTACCAGCCTATGGATTCAAATGGGTCCAGGGGAAATGTTCAGCTATTCATTGACAATGCATAGCATCCACTGCATTACCTTTCAAGCAGGGGAAAATGATTATGCCTGGCTTTTGAAGATCGTGGCCGATGGGTATTTTCCCCCCCTCTCTCACTTTTCTCCAGAAGGGGCTGTACAAGGTGCTCATCGTCTCCACCCTGAGAAGTGAGTGACGCCGAACAGCCCAGCAGAGCCCTCCATCTCCCACTTGAAAGCTGCGCGACACCCTGCGGTTCTTTGTCCCAAACCAGCCAGGCAGCACCGCATGCCATCTGAACACATCTGCTTTGGCTCACCCCCTTCCTCCCCACTCCCTCCTCACATACCAGGACTTGAAGCAGCGGCCCACGGCTCGTTTCCATCAATTACGGCCCCTTGAACACCGCCGCCGCCTTGTTGTTAGGCGGCCCACTGTGCTCAGTGAGGCGTGCTTTAACAGTTCAGAAGAGCACACAAAACAAAGTGTGAAATAACGCACGACACAAAACAGGACAAGAAATTTTCGGCAATATGCTTCCTCAGCGACACAAAATACAGATATAAACATGCACAATACTCCCTTGTGAAGCCAAAGTGGTGAAAACCATTTCACCACTTTGGCTTCACAAGGGGAGTATTGTGCATGTTTATATCTGTATTTTGTGTCGCTGAGGAAGGCATATTGCCGAAAATTTCTTGTCCTGTTTTGTGTCGTGCATTAAATCTGCGTTATTTCACACTTTGTTTTGTGTGCTCTTCTGCTTTTTTGTCGTGTTCCAGTAACGCCGCAGTTTGTTTCATTTGCAGTTTGTTTAACGTTCGCTCTCTTCCAGACAGGCTTCCGGCACTACCCTCTGAGGCCGCATCGTGTCTGTGTGTGTGTGCGCGCGCGCGCGCACGCGTGTATGTGTGTGTGTGTGTCGGGGGGGGGGGGGGGGGGGGGGGGGGGACGGCGGAACTGGGCTCCTCAAGGACAACCCCTTCAAAAAACAGGTTATCTCAATGTCATTGTACCTTTTTTTCCCACAGGAAAAGAATGGCATGCTAATCATGATGAAGATTACACTGGATGACGATGATAATCTGGAATCATGTCATCATGAATCCTCAAGAAATGTCAGCCAGAGCTTTATTGACAATGCACAGCATCCACTACAGTACCTTTCAAGCAGGGGAAAAATGATCATGCCTGCTTTTTGAAGATCGTGGCCGATGGCTTTTTTTCCCCCTCTCTGACTTTTCTCCCAGAAGGGGGTGTACAAGGTGCTCATCATCTCCGCCCTGAGAAGTGAGTGACGCCGAACAGCCAGCAGAGTTCCTCCGCCTCCCACTTCAAAGCTGCGGGTTGGTTGACGGGTTGGGCAATCCAGGCAATTAACTGGATGAGACCCATCCCTTCCCCCGACACTTACTTCAGCTCTGACCTTAATTTTTACCCATGACGTGGACAGTGGGTGGGCAAAAAACAAATAGTACTGCTAAACATACAGAACAAATAGTACTGCTAAACATACAGAACAAATAGTACTGCTAAACATACAGAACAAATTAGTAATGCTAAACATACAGAACAAATAGTACTGCTAAACATACAGAACAAATAGTACTGCTAAACATACAGAACATATAGTACTGCTAAACATACAGAACAAACAGTACCGCTAAACATACAGAACAAATAGTGCTGCTAAACATACAGAACAAATAGTACTGCTAAACATACAGAACAAATAGTACTGCTAAACATACAGAACAAATAGTACTGCTAAACATACAGAACTCCGGGATTCCCATAGCTCTCAGTGAAAGATTCAATATTTACAGCGCTTGGACGTCTTCTTTTTTTTTTTTAATCCCATCTCTCGTTCTCCTACCCCCTCCCCCCCGCCCCATCCCCGTTCCCAAACACTCCATCCTCGTCCTCCCAACCATTTCCTTTTGAGATTCCTGTTAAGTCGTTTAAGGATGACCGACGACTTGCTCACCTGCACCAGTGTCTTTTACCTCGTTATTATTTCTTTGTTCCGTTGTTTGTTTGTTTTAAGCCTGTCTGAAGAAGACCAAAGGTGTAGCCCTGTTACTACACTCAGAGCTGAATGTAATGTCCCAGTCACAGGACCAGCCGTCACAAGAACAGAGGACCAGAACAGAGGACCAGCTGTCACCAGAGGACCAGCCATTACCAGAACAGAGGACCAGCCATCACCAGAATAGAGGACCAGCCATCACCAGAATAGAGCACTAGCCATCACCAGAACAGAGGACCAGCTATCACCAGAACAGAGGACCAGTCATCACCAGAACAGAGGACCAGATGTCACCAGAACAGAGGACCAGTCATCACCAGAACAGAGGACCAGCCATCACCAGAACAGAGGAACAGTCATCACCAGAACAGAGGACCAGCTGTCACCAGAACAGAGGACCAGTCATCACCAGAACAGAGGACCATCACCAGAACAGAGGACCATATGTCACCAGAACAGAGGACCAGTCATCGCCAGAACAGAGGACCAGCCATCACCAGAACAGAGGACCAGATGTCACCAGAACAGAGGACCAGTCATCGCCAGAAACAGAGGACCAGTCATCGCCAGAACAGAGGACCAGCCATCACAAGAATAGAGGACCAGTCATCACCAGAACAGAGGACCAGTCATCACCAGAACAGAGGACCAGTCATCACAGAACAAAGGACCAGTCATCACCAGAACAGGGACCAGTCATCACCCGAACAGAGGACCAGTCATCACCAGAACAGAGGATCAGTCATCGCCAGAACAGAGGACCAGCCGTCACCAGAACAGAGGACCAGCCGTCACCAGAACAGAGGACCAGCCGTCACCAGAACAGAGGACCAGCCGTCACCAGAACAGAGGACCAGCCATCATCGCCAGAATAGAGGACCAGCCATCACCAGAACAGAGGATCATCGCCAGAACACAGGACCAGCCATCACCAGAACAGAGGACCAGTCATCACCAGAACAGAGGACCAGCCGTCCCAGAACAGAGGACAGCCATCACCAGAACAGAGGACCAGATGTCACCAGAACAGAGGACCAGTCATCACCAGAACAGAGGACCAGTCATCACCAGAACAGAGGACCAGCCGTCATTGCCAGAACAGAGGGCCAGCCATCCCCAGAACAGAGGGCCAGCCGTCCCAGAACAGAGGACCAGCCGTCACCAGAACAGAAGACCAGCCGTCACCAGAACAGAGGACCAGCCATCATCACCAGAACAGAGGACCAGCAATCATCGCCAGAACAGAGGACCAGCCGTCACCAGACAGAGGACCAGCCGTCACCAGAACAGAGGACCAGCCATCATCGCCAGAACAGAGGACCAACCGTCACCAGAACAGAGAACCAGCCGTCACCAGAACAGAGGACCAGCCATCATCGCCAGAACAGAGATCCAGCCGTCACCAGAACAGAGGACCAGCCATCATCGCCAGAACAGAGGACCAGCCGTCACCAGAACAGAGGACCAGCCGTCACCAGAACAGATGACCAGCCATCATCGCCAGAACAGAGAACCAGCCGTCACCAGAACAGAGGACCAGCCATCATCGCCAGAACAGAGGACCAGCCGTCACCAGAACAGAGAACCAGCCGTCACCAGAACAGAGGACCAGCCATCATCGCCAGAACAGAGGACCAGCCGTCACCAGAACAGAGGACCAGCCATCATCGCCAGACCAGAGGACCAGCCGTCACCAGAACAGAGGACCAGCCGTCACCAGAACAGAGGACCAGCCATCATCGCCAGAACAGAGGACCAGCCGTCACCAGAACAGAGGACCAGCCATCATCGCCAGAACAGAGGACCAGCCATCACCAGAACAGAGGATCATCGCCAGAACACAGGACCAGCCATCACCAGAACAGAGGACAGTCATCACCAGAACAGAGGACCAGCCGTCCCCAGAACAGAGGACAGCCATCACCAGAACAGAGGACCAGATGTCACCAGAACAGAGGACCAGTCATCACCAGAACAGAGGACCAGTCATCACCAGAACAGAGGACCAGCCGTCCCCAGAACAGAGGACCAGCCATCGCCAGAACAGAGGACCAGCCATCATCAGAACAGAGGACCAGCCATCGCCAGAACAGAGGACCAGCCATCACCAGAACAGAGGACCAGATGTCACCAGAACAGAGGACCAGCCATCGCCAGAACAGAGGACCAGCCATCACCAGAACAGAGGACCAGCCATCACCAGAACAGAGGACCAGCCATCACCAGAACAGAGGACCAGATGTCACAGAACAGAGGACCAGCCATCGCCAGAACAGAGGACCAGCCATCGCCAGAACAGAGGACCAGCCAGCACCAGAACAGAGGACCAGATGTCACCAGAACAGAGGACCAGCCATCGCCAAAACAGAGGACCAGCCATCACCAGAACAGAGGACCAGATGTCACCAGAACAGAGGACCAGCCATCGCCAGAACAGAGGACCAGCCATCGCCAGAACAGAGGACCAGCCAGCACCAGAACAGAGGACCAGAGATCACCAGAACAGAGGACCATCACCAGAACAGAGGACAGCCATCACCAGAACAGAGGACCAGACATCACCAGAACAGAGGACCAGACATCACCAGAACAGAGGACCATCACCAGAACAGAGGACCAGACATCATCGCCAGAAGAGAGGACCAGCCATCACCAGAACAGAGGACCATCACCAGAACAGAGGACCAGCCATCATCGCCAGAACAGAGGACCAGTCATCACCAGAACAGAGGACCAGCCATCACCAGAACAGAGGACCAGTCATCACTAGAACAGAGGACAGCCATCACCAGAACAGAGGACCAGCCGTCACCAGAACAGAGGACCAGTCATCATCAGAACAAAGGACCAGCCATCACCAGAACAGAGGACCAGCCGTCACCAGAACAGAGGACCAGCCATCACCAGAACAGAGGACCAGTCATCACCAGAACAGAGGAACAGCCGTCATGAAAAACATTTGAGAAAACTGCTGGTGTGAACTACAACAGTCATGAAAAACATTTGAGAAGACTGCTGACGTGAGCTACAACAGTCATGAAAAACATTTGAGAAGATTACTGACGTGAGCTACAATAGTCATGAAAAACATTTGAGAAGACTACTGACGTGAGCTACAATAGTCATGAAAAACATTTGAGAAGACTACTGACGTGAGCTACAATAGTCCTGAAAATCATGTAAGTGAAGACTACTGACGTGAGCTACAATATTAATAAAAAACATTTAAGTGAAGACTACTGACGTGAGCTACAATAGTCATGAAAAATATTTGAGAAGACTACTGACGTGAGCTACAATAGTAATGAAAAAACATTTAAGTGAAGACTGCTGACGTGAGCTACAATAGTAATGAAAAAACATTTAAGTGACGACTACTGACGTGCGCTACAACAGTCATGAAAAATTTAAATGAAGACTGCTGACGTGAGCTACAACAGTCATGAAAAATTTAAGTGAAGACTACTGACGTGAGCTACAATAGTAATGGAAAAAACATTTAAGTGAAGACTGCTGACGTGAGCTACAATAGTAATGGAAAAAAACCATTTAAGTGAAGACTGCTGACGTGAGCTACAACAGTCATGAAAAATTTAAGTGAAGACTACTGATGTGAGCTACAATAGTAATGAAAAAACATTTAAGTGAAGACTGCTGACGTGAGCTACAATAGTAATGAAAAAACATTTAAGTGACGACTACTGACGTGCGCTACAACAGTCATGAAAAATTTAAATGAAGACTGCTGACGTGAGCTACAACAGTCATGAAAAATTTAAGTGAAGACTACTGACGTGAGCTACAATAGTAATGGAAAAAAACATTTAAGTGAAGACTGCTGACGTGAGCTACAATAGTAATGGAAAAAAACCATTTAAGTGAAGACTGCTGACGTGAGCTACAATAGTAATGAAAAAACATTTAGGTGAAGACTGCTGACGTGAGCTACATTAGTAATGTAAAAAACATTTAAGTGAAGACTGCTGACGTGAGCTACAATAGTAATGGAAAAAACATTTAAATGAAGACTGCTGACGCGAGCTACAACAGTCTGAAAAGCATTTAAATGAAGGCTACTGACGTAAGCTACAATAGAAATGACAAACACGTGATCTGAAAACGAGGGCACGTTTCCCGAGTTCCTTTATGACAACGTTAGTGATCTACTGTATGCCACCAGTACCTCTGCTCACTATAGACAATGTTAGTAATCTACTGTATGCCACCAGTGCCTCTGCTCAATATAGACAATGTTAGTGATCTACTGTATGCCAGTCAATACCTCTGCTCACTATAGACAATGTTAGTGATGTACTATATGCCACCAGTACCTCTACTCACTATAGACAATGTTAGTGATCTACTGTATGCCACCAGTACCTCTGCTCACAATAGACATGTTAGTGATCTACTATATGCCAGTCAGTACCTCTGCTCACATAGACAATGTTAGTGATCTACTGTATGCCACCAGTACCTCTGCTCACAATAGACAATGTTAGTGATCTACTGTATGCCACCAGTACCTCTACTCACTATAGACAATGTTAGTGATCTACTGTATGCCACCAGTACCTCTGCTCACTATAGACAATGTTAGTGATCTACTGTATGCCGGTCAGTACCTCTGCTCACAATAGACAATGTTAGTGATCTACTGTATGCCACCAGTACCTCTGCTCACTATAGACAATGTAGACAATGTTAGTGATCTACTGTATGCCACCAGTACCTCTACTCACTATAGACAATGTTAGTGATGTACT
>JAFLJL010019156.1:20000-30000 GCA_018398815.1 Conus ventricosus
CCCCCAACCGTAAACACCACAAAACCAACCCGTCAAAACCAAAACAAAAACCCAACCGTCAACAACAACAACCAACCGTCAAAACCCAAAAAACAAACCCCCCAACACAAAAAAAAAACCGTAAAACAAAAAAAACCAACCCCTCAAACACAAAAACAAAACCCCCGTCACACACAACAACAAAACAACCCCTCAACAATAAACAAACCCAACCGTAACACAAACAACAAACCCAAAACCCCAAACACAAAAACAACCCCCTCAACACAACAAAAACCAAACCCCCTCAACAACAAGAAAAAACCCCCTCAAAACCAACAACAAACCACCCCGTCAAACCAACCAAAAAAACCGTCAAAAACCAACAACAAAAAACCGTAACACACAAAAAACAACCCCCTCAACACAAACAACAAAACCGTTTTAACACCCCCAAAAAAACCCCCCCCCCAACCACAAAAACCAA
Organism: Conus ventricosus; assembly: GCA_018398815.1. Lineage (NCBI taxonomy): Eukaryota > Metazoa > Mollusca > Gastropoda > Neogastropoda > Conidae > Conus > Conus ventricosus. The sequence continues at coordinate 20,467 of JAFLJL010019156.1, forward strand.
AAAACCCTCAACACACAACAAACCCCCGTCCCAAAAAACCCCAAACAAAACCCCAACCCCGTCAACCCCAACAACAAACCAACCCGTAACCACAACAAACAAACCCCCCCCCTCAACACCCCCCCAACCAACCCCAAAAAACCCGTCAAACCCCCCAAAAACACCAAACCAAACCCCAAAAAACCCAACAAACCAACCCCCGTCAAAAACAAACAACAAACCAACCGTCCCCCCACCCCCCCCAACCCGCAAACCCCCCAAAACCAACCAACCCGTCAAAAATACAACAAAACCCCCTCAACACACAACACCCCCACCAACCCGTCAAAAAACACACAACAAAACCAACCGTCAAACACACAACCAAACCCAAACCCTCAAAAAAAAAAACAAACCAACCGTCAAAACACCCCAAAAAAACCCAACCGTCAACACACAACAACAACCAAACCCCTCAAACACTAAACAACCCAACCCCCCAACACACAACAAAAACCCGTCAAACCCCCCCCAACAAACCCAAACCCCTCAAACACAACAAACAAACAACAAACCCAACCCCGCAAACACAAACAAAAACCAACCCCAACCCACCCCCCCTCCACCCAAAACAAAAAACCCAAACCCCAACCCCTAAAAAACAAACCCAAACCCCCCTCAACCACTACAACAAACCAACCCCTAACACAAAAAACAAACCCCCCCGCAACACACAAAAACAAACCAAACCCGTCAACACACAACAAAAAAACCAACCCTCACCAACAAAAAAACCAACCGTCAAACACACAAAAACAAACAACCCCTAAAAACCCCAAAACAAACCCAACCCCTAAAAACACAAAAACCAAACCCCTCAACACACAAAAAAACCAAACCCTTCAAAAAATACAACAAACCAACGTCAACCCTACAACAACCAACCGTAAACACACAACAAAACCAACCCCTCAAACCCAACAAAAAACCCAAGTCAACCACAAAACAAACCAACCCCTCAAAATACAACAAACCAAAACCCTAAAAACCCCAACAACAAAAACCCAACCCCTAAAAACAAACAACAAAAACCCAACCCCGCAACACACCACAACCACAACAACAAAAAAACCCCTAACACACAACAAAAACCCCGTCAACACAAAAACAAACCCAACCCCTAACACACAACAACAAACCCAACCGTCAACCAAACAACAAAAAACCGTAAAACACAACAAAACCAACCGTCAACACCAACAAAACCAACCGTCAACCCAACAACAAACCACCGTCAACACACAAAACCCAACCCGTCAAAAACCCAGCAAAAACAACCCGTCAACACACCAAAACCCAAACCCCTAACACCTCACCCCCCGTCAACACACCAACAACCCCGTCAACCCACAAACCCCCCAAAGTCAAACCCCCCAAAAAAAACCCAACCCCTCAACAACTACAACAAAACCAACCGTCAAAAACCCCACCCCAACCCGTTCAACACACAACAACAAAAAAACCCCCCAAACACAAAAACAAACCAACCCCTCAAACAACAAAAACCCCCCGTCAAACACAACAAAACCAACCGTCAAAAACACAAAAACAAACCCCCGTCAAAACAAAAAACAAACCAACCCGTCAACCACACAACAAACCCCAAAACAAAACACTTCAACAAAAAAACCCGTTTAACCAAAACAACCCCCCGTCAACAACAACAACAAACCAAACCCGTCAACACACAACAAACCCAAACCCAACCCGTCACACCCAAACAAACCCCCCCTCAACACACACAAAAAAACCCCCCCGCAACCCCCCAAAACAAAACCAAATGTCAACCAACAAACCCCAAAAATCAAAACCAAACAAACAAAAAGTCAAACCCCAAAACAAACCAACCCCCTCAAAACCCAAAAAACAACCCAACCGTCAACACACAGAACAAACCAACCGTCAACACCAAAAAACAACCCCAACCCGTCAACACACAAAAAAACCAAAACCCTAAACAAACAAAAACCAAAGTCCCCAACAACAAACCAACCGTCAAAACAAAAAAAACAACCCCTAAAACACAACAAAAAAACCCAACCCCTCAACAACAAACAAAAACCCAACCCCTAACACACAACAAACCAACCGTCACACACAACAACCCCAACCCCCTCAACACAAACAAACAAACCAACCCGTCAAAAAAACCCCCAACAAACAACCCGTAAAAAAACTACAAAAACCAACCGTCAAAACAACAAAAAACCAAAACCCTAAACAAACACCCCCGTCAACAACACCCAACAAAAAAACCCCCAAAACACCCCCCAAAAACCCCCTTTCCCCCAAAAAAACAAAAACCCCCAACCCCGAAAAAAACACAAACAACCGTCAACAAAACCCAACAAAAACCCAACCCTCAACACCAACAAAAAAAAAACCCGTCAACACACAACAAACCCCGTCCCACACAAAAAAACCAACCCCTCAACACAACAAAAAACCCAACCCCTCAACACACAAAACAAAAACCCGTCACACCACAACAAACCAAAAGTCAACAAAAAACAAAAAAAAACCCGTAACACCAAACCCCCCCCGTCAACACAAACAAAAAAACCCGTCAAAAAACAACAAACCAACCCGTCAACAACCCCCAAACCAACCGTACACACAAAACAAAACCCCCCGTCAAACACAACCAAAAAAACCTCAAACACACAACAAAACCAAAACCCCTCAACAACCCCCAACAAACCAACCCCTCAACCCCACAACAAACAACCCCTAAAAAACCACCCAAAAAACCCGTCCACCACAAACCCCCCGTCAACACACAACAACAAACCCCCCCCGTCAAACCCAACAACAAAAACCCCCCCGCAACACACAAAAAAAAACCCCCCCGTCAACAACCCCAAAAAAACCCCTCAAAACACAACAACAACCAAGTCAAACACACAAAACAAACCCCAGTAACAACAAAAACAAACCCCCCCCGTAAAACCAACAACAAACCACCGTCCCCTACAAAAAACCAACGTCAACCACAAAAACAACCCAACCCCTCAAACACAAACAGCAAACCAACCCGTCAACACACTACAACAAACCAACCCGTCACACACAACAACAAACAACCCGTCAACACACAACAACAAACCAACCCGTCAACACACAACAACACACAACAAACCAACCCGTCAACACACAACAACAAACCAACCCGTCAAACACACAACAACAAACCAACCCGTCAACACACAACAACAAACCAACCGTCAACACATAACAACAAACCAACCCGTCAACACACTACAACAAACCAACCCGTCAACACACAACAACATACCAACCCGTCAACGCACAAAACAAACCAACCCGTCAACACACAACAACAAACCAACCCGTCAATACACTACAGCAAACCAACCGTCAACACACAACAACAAACCAACCCGTCAACACACTACAACCAACTAACCCGTCAACACATACAACCAACCAACCTGTCAACACACTACAACCAACAACCCGTCAACACACTACAACAAACCAACCCGTCAACACACTACAACAAACCAACCCGTCAACACACTACAACCAACCAACCCGTCAACACACTACAACCAACCAACCTGTCAACACACTACAAACAAACCAACCCGTCAACACACAACAACAAACCAACGTGTCAACACACAACAACAAACCAACCCGTCAACACACAACAACAAACCAACCCGTCAACACACTACAACAAACCAACTCGTCAACACACTACAACAAACCACCCGTCAACACACAAGAAACCAACCCGTCAACACACAACAACAAACAACCCGTCAACACACAACAACAAACCAACCCGTCAACACACTACAACAAACCAACCTGTCAACACACAAGAAAACCAACCCGTCAACACACAACAAACCAACCCGTCAACACACTACTACAAACCAACCATCAACACACAAGAAACCAACCCGCCAACACACTACAACACAATAGCTAAAACGTGGGCATCCATAAGGCAATGAGAGAAGCCAGCCATTCCACTTGGTTTATCTCCCTTGTTTCACCCTTTTTTAATGAAAACAAAAAGTTGATTTGACAACAAAGCGCAAGAAAAAAAAACCCCAAAAAGTTGATTTGACAACAAAGCGCAAGAAAAACAACCCAAAAAGTTGATTTGACAACAAAGCGCAACAAAAAACAAAAAATCTCTGCGTGGACACAGAACTGCAGAAGAGACTGCTAATGTGGGAGCGGTGTTTACACCTTCATGACTGCTAATGTGGGAGCGGTGTTTACACCTTCATGGACTGCTAATGTGGGAGCGGTGTTTACACCTTCATGAGGTGTGACACAGACACTGCAGAACAGAATGCTAATGTGGGAGCGGTGTTTACACCTTCATGACTGCTAATGTGGGAGCGGTGTTTACAACCTTCATGAGGTCGTGACACAGACACTGCAAAACAGACTGCTGATGTGGGAGCAGTGTTTTCACCTTCATGACTGCTAATGTGGGAGCGGTGTTTACACCTTCATGACTGCTAATGTGGGAGCGGTGTTTACACCTTCATGACTGCTAATGTGGGAGCGGTGTTTACACCTTCATGACTGCTAATGTGGAGCGGTGTTTACACCTTCATGATGCTAATGTGGAGCGGTGTTTACACCTTCATGACTGCTAATGTTGGAGCGGTGTTTACACCTTCATGACTGCTAATGTGGGAGCGGTGTTTACAACTTCATGAGGTCGTGACACAGACAATGCAGAACAGACTGCTGATGTGGGAGCGGTGTTTACACCTTCATGACTGCTGATGTGGGAGCGGTGTTTACACCTTCATGAGGTCGTGACACAGACAATGCAGAAACAGACTGCTGATGTGGGAGCGGTGTTTACACCTTCATGACTGCTGATGTGGGAGCGGTGTTTACACCTTCATGACTGCTAATGTGGGAGCGGTGTTTACACCTTCATGACTGCTAATGTGGGAGCAGTGTTTACACCTTCATGACTGCTAATGTGGGAGCGGTGTTTACACCTTCATGACTGCTAATGTGGGAGCGGTGTTTGCACCTTCATGACTGCTAATGTGGGAGCGGTGGTTTACACCTTCATGACTGCTAATGTGGGAGCGGTGTTTACACCTTCATGACTGCTAATGTTGGAGCGGTGTTTACACCTTCATGACTGCTAATGTGGGAGCGGTGTTTACACCTTCGTGAGGTCGTGACACAGACACTGCGAACAGACTGCTAATGTGGGAGCGGTGTTTACACCTCATGACTGCTAATGTGGGAGCGGTGTTTACACCATCGTGAGGTCGTGACACAGACACTGCAGAACAGACTGCTGATGTGGGAGCGGTGTTTACACCTTCATGACTGCTGATGTGGGAGCGGTGTTTACACCTTCATGAGGTCGTGACACAGACACTGCAGAACAGACTGCTGATGTGGGAGCGGTGTTTACACCTTCCTGACTGCTGATGTGGGAGTGGTGTTTACACCTTCATGACTGCTGATGTGGGAGCGGTGTTTACACCTTCATGACTGCTAATGTGGGAGCAGTGTTTACACCTTCATGACTGCTAATGTGGGAGCGGTGTTTACACCTTCATGACTGCTAATGTGGGAGCGGTGTTTACACCTTCATGACTGCTAATGTGGGAGCGGTGTTTACGCCTTCATGAGGTCGTGACACAGACACTGCAGAACAGACTGCTAATGTGGGAGCGGTGTTTACACCTTAATGACTGCTAATGTGGGAGCGGTGTTTACACCTTCATGAGGTCGTGACACAGACACTGCAGAACAGGCTGCTAATGTGGGAGCGGTGTTTACACCTTCATGGCTGCTAATGTGGGAGCGGTGTTTACACCTTCATGACTGCTAATGTGGGAGCGGTGTTTACACCTTCATGACTGCTAACGTGGGAGCGGTGTTTACACCTTCATGACTGCTAATGTTGGAGCGGTGTTTACACCTTCATGACTGCTAATGTGGGAGCGGTGTTTACACCTTCGTGAGGTCATGACACAGACACTGCAGAACCCACTGCTAAGTGGGAGCAGTGTTTACACCTTCATGACTGCTAATGTGGGATCGGTGTTTGCACCTTCGTGAGGTCGTGACACAGACACTGCAGAACAGACTGCTGATGTGGGAGCGGTGTTTACACCTTCATGACTGCTGATGTGGGAGCGGTGTTTACACCTTCATGACTGCTAATGTGGGAGCGGTGTTTACACCTTCATGACTGCTAATGTGGGAGCGGTGTTTACACCTTCATGACTGCTAATGTGGGAGCGGTGTTTACACCTTCGTGAGGTCGTGACACAGACACTGCAGAACAGACTGCTAATGTGGGAGTGGTGTTTACACCTTCATGACTGCTAATGTGGGAGCGGTGTTTACACCTTCATGAGGTCGTGACACAGACATTGCAGAACAGGCTGCCGATGTGGGAGCGCTGTTTACACCTTCATGACTGCTAATGTAGGAGCGGTGTTTACACCTTCATGACTGCTAATGTGGGAGCGGTGTTTACACCTTCATGACTGCTAATGTGGGAGCGGTGTTTACACCTTCATGACTGCTAATGTGGGAGCGGTGTTTACACCTTCATGACTGCTAATGTGGGAGCGGTGTTTACACCTTCATGTGGTCGGAAAGTGCATCCCCTTTGAGTCTCAGCTGGATAGGTGGCATTCTGTGGACCCAGCCACATCCTCAAAGAGTCTCAGCTGCATAGGTGGCATTCTGTGGACCCAGACATATCCTCAAAGAGTCTCAGCTGCATAGGTGGCATTCTGTGGACCCAGACATATCCTCAAAGAGTCTAAGCTGCATAGGTGGCATTCTGTGGACCCAGACATATCCTCAAAGAGTCTCAGCTGCATAGGTGGCATTCTGTGGACCCAGTCACATCCTCAAAGAGTCTCAGCTGGATAGGTGGCATTCTGTGGACCCAGCCACATCCTCAAATTTGTACAAACCTCCCCCGCTCCAGCATCAACCTGATGGAATGGAGGATGTTTAACGGCCCTGCATGTCCACGGAGCGAAGCCCTGCAAAGAAACAATGGAACATGCTCTGTGCTCATTCAAAAACCGCAACACATGGAACATGCTCTGTGCTCATTCAAAACACCGCTAACACATGGAACATGCTCTGTGCTCATTCAAAACACCGCTAACACATGGAACATGCTCTGTGCTCATTCAAAACACCGCGAACAATGGAACATGCTCTGTGCTCATTCAAACACGCTAACATGGAACATGCTCTGTGCTCATTCAAAACACCGCTAACACATGGACAGTACTCATGGGAGCAGCTGCCACGTATTTGAAGAGGCTGCCATTTGAAGAGGCTGCCATTTGAAGAGGCCGCCATTCCAATACTACAACCAGAAGAGACATCACACCAACAACAACAACAACAACAACAACGTTTTTGTAAGGTAAGAGGCTGCAAAATCATGGTCTGGAACAGCTGTGTCATCCGGTGTTGAAAGCAGGATTTGCTGGATGAGTGGTTGACTGAGAATGCACAGCAGATCTTCCAGAATGGAAAAATATAACGACGACAACAAACAACAACAACACAACAACAACAACAACAACAACAACAAAAAGCAACAAAAACAATAAATGAGGAGAGAAAAAAACCCGTACAGATGCCATCAGCAAGAACAACATGAGACCAAACATAGCACTCCACTCCCGTTGGCTTCCAAACCAAAGCCCTGGCTGTATATGTTGAAAGATGGGGAAGGGGGGGGGGGGGGGGGGGAGCAGGAATGAGGTTTGGGGAGGCAGGCGCATCTGCCGTTATCTCACGAAGCAGCTCTTGATTTCCGTATGAGGAGGACTACAGCCCTGAAGACAATATCATATCCACAGCCCTGAAGACAATATCATACCACAGCCCTGAAGACAATATCATACCACAGCCTGAAGACAATATCATACCACAGCCCTGAAGACAATGTCATACCACAGCCCTGAAGACAATGTCATACCACAGCCCTGACGACAATATCATACGCGGCTGAAATGTTTTTCAGCTCTCCACAGACGCTCATCCTACCAGGGCTGTAGTCGACACCTTTTTTATGCTCTCCCGAAATCAACCAGGTTCGAGAGATACAGACACCTGTGGTTTTGTTCAGGAAAGTAAAACAGCGTTGTCAGATACGCATCCAGTATGGATAGGACTCGACTGAGTGCTTCCAGTCTCCCCTTAATTAAGGCCGTTTACATCCAGTATGGATAGGACTCGACTGAGTGCTTCCAGTCTCCCCTTAATAGGACTCGACTGAGTGCTTCCAGTCTCCCCTTAATAGGACTCGACTGAGTGCTTCCAGTCTCCCCTTAATAGGACTCGACTGAGTGCTTCCAGTCTCCCCTTAATAGGACTCGACTGAGTGCTTCCAGTCTCCCCTTAATTAAGGCCGTTTACATCCAGTATGAATAGGACTCGACTGAGTGCTTCCAGTCTCCCCTTAATTAAGGCCGTTTACATCCAGTATGAATAGGACTCGACTGAGTGCTTCCAGTCTCCCCTTAATTAAGGCCGTTTACATCCAGTATGGATAGGACTCGACTGAGTGCTTCCAGTCTCCCTTAATTAAGGCCGTTTACATCCAGTATGGATAGGACTCGACTGAGTGCTTCCAGTCTCCCCTTAATTAAGGCCGTTTACATCCAGTATGGATAGGACTCGACTGAGTGCTTCCAGTCTCCCCTTAATTAAGGCCGTTTACATCCAGTATGGATAGGACTCGACTGAGTGCTTCCAGTCTCCCCTTAATAGGACTCGACTGAGTGCTTCCAGTCTCCCCTTAATAGGACTCGACTGAGTGCTTCCAGTCTCCCCTTAATTAAGGCCGTTTACCTTATTGTGGGTGGGAACCGAGGCCGAAAAAATCCCATGGATATATACATCAAAGGACGTTCGACTCAGTGACTTCCCATTTTCAGCGAGTCACTACCACTGCGACACAGTGATAGAAAGTGAAACATATCTAAACTTTGTATGTGCGTGACAGGATTGTGGCCTATATGTACAATGTTATTTTCGTGTTTTTCGGGAGCAGTTCATATTTTTGACAAAATCATTTCTTTATAGGTCGTGAGGTAGTCCTTATATGTAGTCAGGTGGTCTTTATAGGTAGTCATGTAGTCTTTATACGTATTTAGGTAGTCTTTATAGGTAGTCAACAGTTCGTAACGTGGTAAGTTAAATTCATAACAAAATTGTCAAAATTTTAATTATTCAAGAAAATGTAGTGTACTGAAATGTTCCCTACGTTTTGAGTGTCCATGGCAGTTTGTGTGTGCCTTTTGTCACTGTCATGATGGAGAAGATGTCACCATTCATCATGCCAAGTTTCCTGTCGCCTTTTGTCACTGTCATGATGGAGAAGATGTCACCATTCATCATGTCAAGCTTCAATGTCGTCTTTTGTCGCTGTCATGATGGAGAAGATGTCACCATTCATCATATCATGTTTCAATGTCACCTTTT
>JAFLJL010019156.1:37500-43069 GCA_018398815.1 Conus ventricosus
AATATCCTTTTACATTACATTACATTACATTACACTGCTTCTAACACTGCAGGTCCTAGTGTTGCTTTACACTGCTTCCACTGCTACAGGTCCAAGTGTTGCTTTACACTGCCTCCACAACTGCAAGTCCTAGTGTTTCTCTACACTCCTTCCACTGCTACAGGTCCTAGTGTTGCTTTACACTGCCTCCACAACTGCAGGTCCTAGTGTTGCTTTACACTGCTTCCACTGCTGCAGGTCTTAGTGTTGCTTTACACTGCTTCCACTGCTGCAGGTCCTAGTGTTGCTTTACACTGCCGCCACAACTGCAGGTCCTAGTGTTGCTTTACACTGCTTCCACTGCTGCAGGTCCTAGTGTTGCTTTACACTGCTTCCACTGCTGCAGGTCCTAGTGTTGCTTTACACTGCCGCCACAACTGCAGGTCCTAGTGTTGCTTTACACTGCTTCCACTGCTGCAGGTCCTAGTGTTGCTTTACACTGCCGCCACTGCTGCTCAAGTTCCCCACTCCGTTCTAACTTCAGAAGCAAACGACATCTGACTCCACTGGAAGACACCCTCTTCACAGCAAAAAACAATGCTCACCTCCAAGACATCCCGTCCTCCCATCCCCTCTTGTCTCTCCAGACAGTCTCTCTTTCCTCTCTTTGTATCTACCCTGACAATGAGAAGGTAACTGCTAACCATATAAATTACCAGCTCTTTTTCTTGCATCTTACGAAATCACCTGACTTGGTCAACAGAGATTGTCTTCTCAAGAAATCTTCGTGCACATAGTTGGCAGATACAGGCCAGTACCTTCTAGTCTCTAAGATAAAGAGTCTTTATGCTTCTGCTATGACTCCTGTTTCAGTAATGAGTGTTCCTATGAGATGCAAGAACCCATTCAGCGTTTGATCGATAACATAGCACTACCGCATGTACACGTTGAGCATCAACACCTTTCGCTTCACAATATTTGTAAGGGGCTGCAAACATATTTCGGGGAAATCCTTTCATATTTCTGTGCAACTGTTGTTGAACAAATGCCCTTTGATTAAAAAACAACAACAACAGGTGAAAGTTATTCGACTGGGAAAGGCTGAAGACAATGACCAAGGTGAACGTGTTATACTTCATAAACCAGCCAAAGGAAGGGGGTGTAACCGCTGTATTTTATGCAAAAATTGTAACGAGTCACAAGCTACTTCTTCCGAAGCGGTGAACGCAACGGTTTAACGGCCAGATGGACGAGGACGATGCAAGAGGATCGAAGACAATGCATCCTTGCCTGCAACTTCCACACGTTCTCTTTTTATTCTTTGCCTCTCTTCATGAGTAGCTTCACAATCCGTACCAAACATGACTCATGTCCAAGAAATCCTGGATGCCCATAATGTTGGGAAAAGAAATAAAGCCACTGCCACTTTCTTAGACCACTTTCTTACTACATCGCCAGGCAGACCCTTGGACGTGAGGGGCAACTGTAAAGGTTTTATGTTCTACACGCACAGACAAGCCAAAGACAGGCCAGCTTCAGTTCCATTGGATTGGTGATGCCACAGTGCGCAGACTAGCCCGTGCTCTACACTGCCTGTTTGATCCAGATGCTTGATCGATGAGTGAAGCCAAGGACACACTGCCTGTTTGATCTAGATGCTTGATCGATACGTGAAGCCAAGGACACACTGCCTGTTTGATCCAGATGCTTGATCGATACGTGAAGCCAAGGACACACTGCCTGTTTGATCTAGATGTTTGATCGATGAGTGAAGCCAAGGACACACTGCCTGTTTGATCTAGATGCTTGATCGATACGTGAAGCCAAGGACACACTGCCTGTTTGATCTAGATGCTTGATCGATGAGTGAAGCCAAGGACACACTGCCTGTTTGATCTAGATGTTTGATCGATACGTGAAGCCAAGGACACACTGCCTGTTTGATCTAGATGCTTGATCGATGAGTGAAGCCAACGACAGGCCAGGCCTTGAGACTTCAGATCCGTCAAGGATAGGCCATTTACACAGAAAGGATGAAACTTAGAAAATGAAGAAAACAAATCTGCTCAATCGTGTACTAGACATATGGTGTAGCATATCAAATGCAGTTAGGACATAGATTCCACTGTGTTCTGGCTCTTCCATCTACGTATAGATCTAGGGGAGAAATAAATCAAAAGAGTGTGCATCTTGTGCCGAGTGTGCTTATGTTTCAGTGATCACGTCTTGTTCAGTACTGGCTGGCGGACTGAACGGTGTACTTCATGTAACCTGCCTTGAAATAGTACGGCTACAGCAGACCCCAGAGAAATGCTGCTTCTGTTAGGCAGTTAACTGTCCCGAAGACGTCTCCGTCCATGTCTCAGGAGTATCATCCTGTTCCTCCTTTCTCTGTTCAGCTTGATGCCGTCTCCTTGACTGGATCACAGTCAAGAGTATCATACTGTTCCTCCTTTCTCTGTTCAGTTTGATGCCGTCTCTTTTACTGGATCACAGTCAGGAGTATCACTCTGTTCCGCCTTTCTCTGTTCAGTTTGATGCCGTCTCTTTTACTGGATCACAGTCAGGAGTATCACTCTGTTCCTCCTTTCTCTGTTCAGTTTGATGCCGTCTCCTGTACTGGCTCACAGTCAAAAGAAGTCACAGGCCCAGTAACACTACCACAATTCCCGTTTTTGTACCCATGCAAACAATGGCACATCGTCAACAACATTGCCAAGCTGTAAACTGCAGATTAAGGCTCCTTCCATGAAATCTCGGTTTTTCTCGTGCTGACCGTCGATGAGGGTGACCTTGACACTTTCTCCACGCTGGCTCTGTGCGGCCCGCATCTTCTGTATGAAGACTGCACACCATCAAACTTTCACTGCAAAATGTCGCTGTCTCTGAAATGAGGTCCAGTCCACATGCTTCCACGATGATACCACACTTTTGAGGGAGTCTTACAAGAAAGATGGCAGACATTAACATCATGCGCTGAATCAAAATCATGTCAGTTTACACCGAGAAAAAGAGTCACACCAACGTAATTTTTATCGACATGTAGAGCCACGCCTTCCTTTCTTTAGCAACATTTTCCACCAACTTTCTACCACGAAAAGGCTTTGCCATTGTTGTCAACAAAATGGCTTTAACCTAAACAAGTAAGAAGACAGGTACTGTGCCAACATAAACAGCACCCGATTTTTTTGACTATACCATCTTGTTTGCCATCTCACACCCCCACCACTTTGCCATCTCAGTGACATTGCACCCACACCACTTTGCCATCTCAGGACATTGCACCCACACCACTTGCCATCTCAGTGACATTGCACCCACACCACTTTGCCATCTCAGGACATTGCACCCACACCACTTTGCCATCTCAGTGACATTGCACCCAGGCCACTTTGCCATCTCAGTGACATTGCACCCACACCACTTTGCCATCTCAGTGACATTGCAATCAGGCCGCTCAAATCCTTCTCTTTGTCCACAGCCACAGCATGACCCGTCCCCCACCGGCACCGGCAGTCCACAGCTACAGCATGACCCGTCCCTCCCGGGCACCGGCAGTCCACAGCCACAGCATGACCCGTCCCTCCCCGGCACCGGCAATCCACAGCCACAGCTTGACCCGTCCCTCACATTGCACCGGCCATCCACAGCCACAGCATGACCTGTCCCTCACATGGCACCGGCAATCCACAGCCACAGCATGATCTGTCCCTCCCCGGCACCGGCAATCCACAGCTACAGCATGACCCATCCCTCCCCGGCACCGGCAATCCACAGCCACAGCATGACCCGTCCCTCCCGGGCACCAGCAATCCACAGCTACAGCATGACCCGTCCCTCCCGGGCACCGGCAGTCCACAGCCACAGCATGACCCGTCCCTCCCCGGCACCGGCAATCCACAGCCACAGCTTGACCCGTCCCTCACATTGCACCTGCCATCCACAGCCACAGCATGACCCGTCCCTCACATGGCACCGGCAATCCACAGCCACAGCATGACCTGTCCCTCCCCGGCACCAGCAATCCACAGCCACAGCATGACCTGTCCCTCCCAGGCACCGGCAATCCACAGCCACAGCATGACCTGTCCCTCCCCGGCACCGGCAATCCACAGCCACAGCATGACTCGTCCCTCCCCGGCACCGGCAATCCACAGCCACAGCATGACCCGTCCCTCCACGGCACTCACCGGCAATCCACAGCCACAGCATGACCCGTCACTCCCCGGCACCGGCAATCCACAGCCACTGCATGACCCGTCCCTCCCCGGCACCGGCAGTCCACAGCCACAGCATGACCCGTCCCTCCCCGGCACCAGCAATCCACAGCTACAGCATCACCCGTCCCTCCCGGGCACCGGCAATCCACAGCTACAGCATGACCCGTCCCTCCCCGGCACCGGCAATCCACAGCTACAGCATCACCCGTCCCTCCCAGGCACCGGCAATCCACAGCCACAGCATGACCCGTCCCTCTCCGGCACTCACCGGCAATCCACAGCCACAGCATGACCCGTCCCTCCCGGGCACCGGCAATCCACAGCTACAGCATGACCCGTCCCTCCCCAGCACCGGCAATCCACAGCCACAGCATGACTCATCCCTCCCCGGCACCGGCAATCCACAGCCACAGCATGACCTGTCCCTCCCCGGCACCGGCAATCCACAGCCACAGCATGACCCGTCCCTCCACGGCACTCACCGGCAATCCACAGCCACAGCATGACCCGTCACTCCCCGGCACCGGCAATCCACACCTACAGCATGACCCGTCCCTCCCGGCACCGGCAATCCACAGCCACAGCATGACCCGTCCCTCCCCGGTACTCACCGGCAATCCACAGCCACAGCATGACCCGTCCCTCCCCGGTACTCACCGGCAATCCACAGCCACAGCATGACCCGTCCCTCCCCGGCACCGGCAATCCACAGCTACAGCATGACCCGTCCCTCCCCGGAACTCACCGGCAATCCACAGCCACAGCATGACCCGTCCCTCCCCGGCACCGGCAATCCACAGCTACAGCATGACCCGTCCCTCCCCGGAACTCACCGGCAATCCACAGCCACAGCATGACCCGTCCCTCCCGGGCACCGGCAATCCACAGCTACAGCATGACCCGTCACTCCCCGGCACCGGCAATCCACATCCACAGCATGACCCGTCCCTCCCGGACACCGGCAATCCACAGCCACAGCATGACCCGTCCCTCCCGGGCACCGGCAATCCACAGCCACAGCATGACCCGTCCCTCCCCGGCACTCACCGGCAATCCACAGCCACCGCATGACCCGTCCCTCCCCGGCACCGGCAATCCACAGCCACAGCATGACCCGTCCCTCCCGGGCACCGGCAATCCACAGCCACACCATGACCTGTCCCTCCCCGGCACCGGCAATCCACAGCCACAGCATGACCCGTCCCTCCCCGGCACTCACCGGCAATCCACAGCCACAGCATGACCCGTCCCTCCCGGGCACCGGCAATCCACAGGGAGCACTCAATGTCAAGTCGTGAGGAGACAACCCACCGGAGGAGACACTGCACTGCTGCCGAGTCACTTCGGTGGTGTTCACTGGCGCCTGTTCT
>JAFLJL010019156.1:48169-50669 GCA_018398815.1 Conus ventricosus
TGTACTAGTGAGTATAGTGTAAATATATGGTCTGTGGTACTGTAACTGGTTCTAAAACCTGCTTGTTCCTCAATAATCTTTTCCTCATTTTCTGCCCATTTTGTTAATCTTTTGTTTAGTATGTGAGTGTAAACTTTACTTAAAATGCTGGTAAGTGCTACTCCACGATAGTTATCCGGATTATTAGCGTCTCCTTTTTTATAGATTGGTATAATAATCGATTTTGCCCATTCTAAAGGAAAAGTACCATTTTCAAATAGTTGTGTAAATAAACGAACAAGAAAATCAATTACAGTTGAGTTTGCATGCTTCAGCATTTCTGCTATGATTTTGTCTGGTCCAGCGCTCTTTCCTGATTTTAAATGATTGATACCAGCAACGACTTCTTCTCTAGATATAGGATTGTTAAATAATGGTTCCATTTCGTCATCTTCTTGCACCCAATTTGCATCTTCTTCTGTACCATTATTATCAAAATTATGAAAAACGCCCCAAAAATGATCATGCCAATTTGTATTGATATCTCATTATAAACAAAACGTTTTTTATTAACAGATCTTATCAATGCCCAAAATGTTTTCGAATCATCAACAGAATCCCTTAGTTTCTTTACTCTGCTTTCTTCAAACTCCTGTTCCTTTATTTTCTTAGTGTAGTATACTCTTTTCGAGCTAAAGCATATTCTTCTCTTTTCTTGTTTTTTTCCTTAACTATTCTGCATCTCTGAAATCTTTTCAGTAACCTTTTAACTTCCTGTTTCTTTCGTTTACAGTCAATATCAAACCAATCATTATAATTCCTGACACCTTTACCAATAACTCGAACCATACAAGCAACAGCTCCAACACAAAGCACTGACAAATGTATCAAGGCTCTCATTCACATCAATATGTAATAGCTGGCAGGCTTTCTGCAAACTCTCTTGAAATTCATTACATTCCAGTTCGTTTTTGTATATAATTGCCTTTTCATCTGACCATATAACTTTTTCTTCACCTTGCAGTGGTAAATGCTTATCCTCTAAATTACAGCACTTACCTCTCCATATAACTTCAACTGGTAAGTGCCATGAATAAATAGAGTCACCAACTCGCAAATCAAAGTTTGATAACAAATCACTGTGGACAATGAAATAATCAATCACGCTGCAACCATTGGAAGACACAAAAGTATACTCGCCCTCAATATCACCATTACAAGAACCATTCAAAATGCTCAAATCAAACATGAAACAAAAGTTCAACAATGTTTTGCCAAAATTATTAATAGCTGAATCTTTAGAACGACGTACACAACTTTCATCATCTATATCAACATCGTCTATACTGCTAGCATAGTTTATCATCGTTTCATTTACAACTTGTTTGTGACCTGTTCTGGCATTTAAGTCCCTACAACCATAAAATAAAGTGCATCCATGTCTTTTTCAAATGCTGCAATAGTATCTCTTCCAATAGTAAAACACCATCTTTTATCAATTTGTCATTATATGTAGGGCCTCCTTCCGGGACAACATAGCAAGCAACTAGTATAACATCTCTGTCAATGCCAAATACATGTTTATCTATTCTTACAGCCACAACGTTGTCACAGTCAAGTTTTATTTCTTTCACACTTTTCTGCAAAGTCTTTCTTATCAACAACAATACCCCTCCTGAATTTCCTCCCATGCAAAGATATCTTTCTGGCTGGTACGTGAAACTTTAAATAATCAGAAAATACATTATTATAATCAAACGATGAGTCAAGGAAAGTTTCTGTGAGGGTAACAAAGTCAAATTTATTACATAATTCAGAAAAGAAAGGTCATGCAGTTTATTATACAAGTTTTCAACATTATAATTTAAAAATGTCCACTGAGGTGAATGGTCAGGCCTGTCCTATGGCTTTCTTGCGGCGCCCGAGCGCAGGCTCCTGTCGCTCACTCCATCGCCTGTCCCCCCGCCACGACCCGGAGCTGCAGACTTGCTTGGCCGGTTTCCCATGTAGGTTTGCATGCATGCATGCCTGCCCGATGCGTGCCCTCCACGTGACGCACGTGCATCAGTGCCACGGCGCCCTCCAGTGACACAACTCGGGGAATCCCCGCTGGTTGTCTCCGACCCGTGTCGCCTGCTCCCTGTGTAGCTGCGAGAGACACGGGGGCATGACGGGTAATGGCGTCCGGACAGCAGCTTGTGTTTACCGATGCAAGAAATATTGCTTTGTATGGTGTTGTTTTGAATTGTTTCAAGATGTTATACATTATAAACTATTCAGTAAGTAGACAGTGTCGTTGATCGTGTGTGACAATGGTAGACTTGTTGACGTGGAGGGCGCTATCGGCATCTTTTGTGGCAGATTGAACAATAGGTCAAAGGTCATCCGTGGTAATGTTGATGTTTTTGAACAGAAAAACGAGGGCACGAACAGTGAACGGCAGGTAACCTCGGCCGATGTCTTTATTACATGTCTACTGTGCTGTGTTATCATAGCTCTGAACGGCAGGTAACCTCGGCCG